>CM058040.1:88888122-88936852 GCA_030169165.1 Centaurea solstitialis | reverse complement strand
CTACTTAAATCATCTGTTAAAATACCCAATGCCACATCATCATCTGTGTGCGTCACATCATTTTCTTAATTTTATCATTACACATCACCCAATCTTAACGATACCTTTTATTTTATTAAGCTAATTAAACTAAAAAAGAAGAAGCGAGGAATAGAAAGAAAGAAGAGAGAGAAGAAGGGGGTGAAGGGGTGGGAGGTTACTTCATCGGATCTTCAAAGCGATGTTTTTTATCGACAAGCTAACACACACACACACACAATGGCCCACTCTAGTCGACCATGGCCCACCCCAATTAACGCTACCACTACTATGTGGCAGAACACTGATCTGGATATCGTCTAATGTTGACCACGGTGTTCGAACCCGCATAATCATGGATACTATCCACTAACCCTCCAAAGGATGTCTTCACAGCGATGTGATTTCCTGATTGAGAATCTGCTCGAGGCGGAATGGTGTTCTCAACCAGACCCAAGCAAACCCAAGCCTGCCCGATGGCTATCGGGTCGACCATAACGCATGATCTTAAAGAAAAAATTGTTAAAAATAGTTGAATAGAAAATTTCTAGAAAAAATACCCAATTAACTATTCTATTTTTAGTGATTAAAATAGAATATTATTTTATAAATGAAAAATCATTGAACTTTCATATTTGAAATGATTATGTCTTCACACTATTTTTTTAGTATGAAAAAACCTTTAAAATTTCTCATTTTAAATGATCAAGTCTCTAAATGTGTTTTTAAATAAATAAACCATCAAACTTTTAGAAATAGGAGTGAGCATTAGGACCGAATCGACCAGAATCGTCCCGAACCCGGTTTGGAACCAAAACCGGAAATGAAGAATTTGAAGAACTGAGAACCGTATATAGGCAATACCAGTTTCGGTTTCGGTTCCGGTTTTTCAGTCAAATACCTGCTTGGAACCGATTGTTCATAATTGAAATAAATAAAATCGTAAATTGTTTTTATATATATGATGAAATAAATGGATTTAAATTATTTATATTATGTATGTGATATGAGATTTCAAATTATATGTAATGAAATTAAAGATAATTTTATTGAATTATGTAGTGGTTGTCAAATAAAATTACAGATAATCTTTCAAATTTTAGTGTGATATATAATATTAAACGTGAACTAAAAGATATTATGAATTATGTAAATTAGTATTCATATGTTTTCATATATGAAATATTGTTTTAAAATTCCAAGGTGGTTCCAATTAATTACCCGAAAAATTGAGCCTGAACCGGTTTGAAACCGGAACCGGAAATGAGGAATTTGAAGGACCGGAAACCGGACTGCTTGGACTATTCCGATGTTGGTCCCGATTAAGGCCGGTTCTTACGGTTCCAATACTCACCCTATTTAGAAATTAGTTAGATTCATAATGTTAACAAAAAAAACTATATATAAATGACTAGGAATATTTTTAAGTGAGAAATAAACTAAATTAGTTTGAGTTAAAACAATAATTGTAAAAAAAGAGTTTAAAGTTCGTGTTTTATTTTATTAAAAAAATTCAAGTACTTAATCATTTAAAATAAGAAAAAAATAAGAGCATTCACAATGTTTAGTTTTTCCACTAAGAGCATCCACAATGTTTAGTTTTTCACAAGGTTCTTTTTGAGGTTTTTACAGGAACTCCACTATAGGTCACAGGTTCTTGTTCAATCACATGTTCTTATTAGAATCCTGGTGTTTGAACAAGAACTCGGGTTATTATAATACTTCTTTTTTTTGTTATTATATTATTTATTATTTTTGTTATTTCTTAACTATGTTTGTTTTAATATATCTATATAATATATGTATATTGTGCAATTAAACATATATAAAATTAAATACAAATTTTATATATGTTTAACTATTTTTTTATTTCTTATAAATTTTTATACAAATTTTATAAGTTGTTTTTAAGAAGTTTGATTTTTAATTATTTCATTAATTTATTATGTTTATATCATTTTTAAATATTTTTTCTACATGTAAATCAAAATTAGATAACTTGACACAAATATTTCAAGGTTTCATCCATGAATTCTATTAATATCTTCAAATGAAGTTCATCATCAACCTCGCTCCGACTTGGTTAAACATAATTGATCGAATCGAGATTACGATGATCTATATTATAAAGTATTTACTCATGCTTTTTTTAAAGATTAATATTTATGTAACGGTGTACCTCTTTTTCAATTGTAGTATAACGTTACATTTGTGTTTTAATTGTTTTTCATATATGTTAATAAATATATAAATTGAAAGTTTAATATTAATATAGAAGTGAAAAACAATGAATTATATTTGAAAATTTTAATATATATATATATATATACTCTAAATTTATTAATTAATATATAAGAAATAAAAAGTGGGGTTTTTATAAGAACCTCAACTGTAGAGTTTTAAGAAGGTTTTTACTTTGTTGAGATGACAATGATGTGAGAGAGAAAAATATGGCAAGTTGGGTTTTTAGGCTACTCGCACCCATGCTCTCCAACCCTCTCAACCCACTCACTTTTTGAATGCCACATCAGCTTCCACATCAGCTTTTGGTCAACCCTCTCTTTACCCTCCCATAACCCTCTACAACACACACCCAACCCTCCCAACCCTCTCACTTTTCAATTTATTTTATTTATTTCATTTATTTTATTTAATTAAATAACATTAATTAAATAAAACATGTAATTAATTAATTAATAATAAGATTAATAATTAATTAACTAAAAATTAAAATTACATAATTAAATTAACTAAAAATTAAAATTAAACATTACATAATTAAATAGAATAAACTAAAACATTAAATAAACTAAAAATTACAAGCCATATTTGGCTTTGATCTCCTCTTTTCGTTTCAAAGTATCGAAGAGCTTTTTACCCCGGAGATGGTAGTGCGGGGTGGTGTAAAACTTAATGTCTTCCTCTTCTTGGGTCGTTGGTGAAGGTTCTTCCTCATCGGAAGTGTCTTCCTCTTTTACGGGTTGGTAATTGGGTTGGTAACCGGGTACAAATTGTGGTTGATAAGGAGAAGGAAAATGTGGATTAGTCCACGAAGGAAACGATTGATAATCGGGTGGAGGAGCTTGTGAAGAGCTCCCGGGTTGATTGGGTTGTGAAGAGCTCCCGGGTTGAGGAGCTTGAGGATGACTAATTGTGATACAAAAACCTTTCGGCGAAAATTCGACATCGTAATCGGGTGGATATTGTGGAGGGAACCCGGTGTGCGTAACGTCGACTTTGAAAGAGGGCTTCGAAGGGGTCTCGGGTTCCGCCCGATGTTTACATTTCGCGCGCCGTGATGAAGATCCGAGGTTTCGATCGTTTGGATTCATCGTTTGAAGAGTGGGAGGTTTGAAGAATTGGAGGTTGTTTGTGTGAAAAAAGAGTTGAAGAATTGAAGGTTGTTTGTGTGAAAAAAAAAGTTGGGTTAAATGAGTATTTATAGGAGTAAAAACTGAAAAAAAAAAGTAAAAAAAAAAGTAAAAAAAAAAATTAATTGGGATGACCGTTGAAGAGAGCCGTTTGCCAACGGCTCTCCCAACCCAAAGAGCCTTCAAGCCGCCGGCTTCAAGAGGTGGCGCACCCCTGCTTACCAACCCGCCGGCTTAACCCGCCTTCTACCCGCTGCGAACCGCACCTCCGGTGCGAGCAGCCTTAGAGGTTCCACCACTGTGGATGGTTTATGTTTTTTTTATGGTTTTTTTCTTATGCAATATGCATTATTGCCATTTCAACAACCAAAAAACCTCTATATATTTTCAGTATGTAAAAACCTCACTCAACTTTTTTTTCAAACTTTTCAGCGTCCCACCATTTTAACTTTATATCATTTATATTTTTATTTATAAAAATAAATACATTAAAAGTAATACAAATATATATTTATTTATATTGAGAAAATACTATTGCATTAATTATGTATTTATTATACATAATTTTTTAATATATAATAAATTTTAAAATGAAATAAAACAGATTAAGAAATAAAACTGATTAATACAAGATCTTTATAAAATTTTGTAAATACGAAAAACCTCTGAAAAAACAGGCCGTGCAGTTACGAGCTATGACGCAAAACCTCACAAAAAATGAAAAAGCCTTTAATAAAAAACCTCACCACTATATGAAAACCTCATAAAGAGGTTTTTGTTTTTTGAAAAAACTCCTAAAAAACTCTCAAAAACTACATTGTGGATTAATTATGTTTTTAATACAAAAATAAGTTTATATGTCTAATAATTCAAAATACAACTGATTGTTTTTTTTTTTTTTTACTTTTCCTTACTAGTCGGAGGATGTCTAAATAGATTCGTTATGAAAATTTTAAAACAATAATTAAAAGTCAAAAACTTTTAAAAAATTATACTTAATTGTTAATTGTTTTTTACTTTTTAAAATCTTAGTATTAATTATATTATCATACTAATATCATTAAAAAGGAAAACACTCTCTCTATCTCTCTATATATATATAATCTAGTAGTTTAATCTTGTCAATGAAAATAAATAAAATCATTTGTTATTTTTAATCAAGTCTTGGTTTATCCTTTATTTTTCAATTTCAATAACAATATAGAAAATTTATTACGGCAAAATAAATAAACCAAGTCTCATTTTTAAATATTGTATACTTTAAGTTGTGCTTGAGCGAAATTAGCTAGTCTATCTAAGCATGTACCATAACTTTTTTTTTGAACGACTTGTTGGTGCAATGGAATATTATCATACCGCTATGACACCAAGTGATGATTACCCGAGTTCGAAACATCTCCAAGGAGAATAACCACCTCCAACGTAGTTATCCAGTTTCCATTTAAAGGGTTTCAAGGCATCAGCTGAGATTCAAACCCAGCACCCGTTCAAGGAAAATTCCTCACAATGGACTTCAGCAGGAGTCGAACTCTTGACCTTCATCATATGGGAACTACATCAGACCAACTGAGCCGATCATCATTTGCTAGTTTATTGAAACGATAGTTAGAGTGGTGTTTTAAAAGCTTTTATATTTGTACTTTTATTAATATTAGTTATTATATCTTACATACTTTTTAATCATTTTAGATACTTAGAAACCAACTTTTATGAAATATAATTAATTTATAACCTAATTTACCGAGCTTATTAATTTACAAGTTATTCTCTAGTTTGCCGGACACAAGTCAAGCATACAATGAAAAGGGAGAAATTTCTAAGAGAGATACGCGTTGTTTCATCCATATGACAAAAGAGAAGGTCTGTAAATGAATATTATGAAATGACAGAATTACCCTCAGGGGTCTTTTTTGTCCTTACATGTAATTTCATCCATATGTGAACTCATTTTCAAAGTCTCATGCTAAACGACAAACCAAGGCGTCGTGGTTGAGGAGTACCAGTACTACGTCTTCTCCGACACATGCCACAGCCTCGCTGATTCAACCACGTGGACGGTCAGGATTTCAACCCACTCCTTCACTATACACACTCTTAACTTGTGCCCGAAGTACCTCCCCCTTAACCATGGTTAAATTAATCGCCCCCATGGTTAACGGCCGCCACTTCTAACCCCATTTTTTTTTTCCTTCCTTATTTTCTTCTCTCTAAAACCATTTTTAATCCTCTCTCTCTCTCCTCTCTTTCTCTCACTGTGAAACCAACGGCCGCCATATTAGACCATCTCCGACGACGTCCACCGGCGGTATACGATTTTCATCAATATTTTGGTACTTCTGCAGCTGGAAATTTAAGCTTTGGTGAAGGTTTTGTTTCTAGCTAGCCAACACGGAAAAGACTCTTAGGCGGTGTAGGAATGATGCTGGTGATTCGGTATCTAGGTTAGATGAATTTATGTGCTACACAACACTACTAATCAATTTACGAAGCTGAGTTTTGATTCCTTTGGATTTTGTAAGTTTTTAAACTTATGGTTGATTTTGAGAATTCTTCGGCAATGGCGGTTTCCGCAACTTCAGTTGAAGGAACTGAATGTTCATCCGGTGGTGGTGGTAACCAGACGGTAGCTCCACCGGAGACGCAACCGATGAAGAAGAAGAGGAATCTTCCTGGAATGCCTGGTAAACCGTTAGGATAATTTTCGTTTTCTATTTTTACGGTATTGCGATTAACTGATTTTGATTTTGATTTTGATATTGTTTGTTTGCTTGTTTGTTATCGGTTGCAGATCCAGATGCTGAAGTGATCGCACTGTCACCGACGACGCTACTAGCAACGAACCGATTCGTATGCGAGATCTGCAACAAAGGATTTCAGCGAGACCAGAACCTTCAGCTTCATCGGCGAGGCCATAACTTGCCGTGGAAGCTAAAGCAACGAGACGGAAAGGAGATCAGAAAACGCGTTTACGTTTGTCCGGAGAAGACCTGCATCCACCACGATCCGTCGCGAGCTCTCGGCGATCTCACCGGCATCAAAAAGCACTTCTCCAGAAAACACGGCGAGAAGAAGTGGAAGTGCGAGCGGTGCTCGAAGAAATACGCCGTGCAGTCCGATTGGAAAGCGCATATGAAAACCTGTGGTACCAAGGAGTATCGATGCGATTGCGGAACCTTATTTTCTAGGTCACACCTTCTTCTTCTTCTTCAACAATTTAACTTCGATTCCTCTAAATTATGCGAAATCGATTAGTCTGATTGTGTTTTTTTTCTGATAATGAAGGAGAGATAGCTTCATCACGCATAGAGCTTTCTGCGATGCTTTAGCTCAGGAGAGTGCGAGATCTCAAACTCAAACCGTTGCCATTAGTAATTCTGATCATCAACCGGAGGTCGCTGTTCTTCCTCCGTCGTGTAGTCCACCGCCGCCGCCGCTGACTCCGTCCACCGGCGTACTCTCTCCGGTTCTATCCGTCCACAGCTCAGGTAATCGTAATTGAACTTTATCGTAATCAAAATAAGCTTAATTACTTCAGCGCACTGGCTAGCTAGCTTTCGAATTTGCGCATATCCTAGTGTCTCCACTGGCATCATTTGTTTGTTGTAACGCATTTGTCCTTTACTGTGTGTTTTTTAGCGAGTGTGTGTGTATGTGACAGAGAGAGAGAGTGGGTAGTATAATAGTAGTAGCTCTCCATTAATGAAGAGAGCTCAAAGATCGAAGAAAAAGCTATAGGTAATTAAAAAGAGAGATTTTGTGTGAAAAAGGACGCCATGATTGTTCCTGCTTTTCTTTTCCATTTGCTTGCAGTAGCAAAGTTCAAACTGTTTGCTTTTCTAGATTCTAAGTACTTTTAAATCATAAACAATTACCATCAACTTTTAAACCCCCCATCAAAGTAGCATACATGATGCATCTTCCCTTTTAGAGTGATCCTAATTATGTTTTCATTCATCCAAATCCGTCATTTTGTTCCATTTCTATATTAAACGAATTATCCCTTTTTGTTTCAGAGGTGCCGGAAAAAGCGCCAGGTATTTTACCTCACCAGATAGTCACTGTTGCGGAGGCGGAAGCGGCCACTGCTCCGACGACAACTGTCACAACCACCACTGTGAGCGGTGGCTCAACCTCGAGTGGTACTAATATTGTGACCGATAATGGCAACAATAATAACAATAACAATACAGGCGTATTCGCAAGTATTTTTGCATCACCATCCGTCTTGGCCTCATCCCAGTCATCACCGGCGTCTTACTCGAATCTCATCTGTGGTGTCGTTGAAACGGACCGGAGCTCCGCGGTGGAGCCAATGTCTCTTTCGTTATCGTCGTCCTTGTATCATTCCACCACCGCCGCCCCGTCCTTATTCCCACCGCCTGATCAAACCCTCCACCGTCAATACGTCCAACCGGCTCTCTCCGCCACCGCTTTGCTCCAGAAAGCCGCTCAAATGGGTGCAACCTCCTCGAACACCTCCTTCCTCCATGCACTGGGGCTAGCACCGCCACCGTCGTCCTCCTCCTCCTCCACCGCAGATCACTACCAAGAATCCCGCATTGGTCAGTGGAGTAACATTCAAAGCAAACCGGAGAGACACGACAACTCATCCGGAACCGGAAGAGATCAGTTACTAATGGGTCCGCCGGCACCCACCACCTTAGATTTTCTTGGACTGGGGATGGGCGGCGGAGCTGGCGGCTCCTCCGCCGGGTACTCTGCGTTTTTAAGTTCGTTGGGAGGCGGTGGGGTGTTCCAGAATAAGGAATGGGATGATTCCGGTGATAAGAAGCCGGCGCTTCTTTAGTTAAAGCTAGTTAACGATTTCTCTCTTGAATTTTAATTTTGAAAGAGGGAGTCAGCAGGTAAGGTGGTGTTTTGTATCTTTTGTTTTATATATAGTAAGCATATGACATTAAAATATATACTCGTATGTCTTATATTTTTAGTTAATTATTATTATTATTTTTATAAGAAATTGATTTATATTGATTAACGTGTGGACAGCCTATTAGATTTTCTTCATGCAATTACACGATGAAGGATTGAAAGTGAAGCCATTGACCCATTACACTATTGAGAATTAATATTGTGCAATAAATATAAGTCCAAATTGGTTCCACTAAAAGACTCTTTGACATTTTCAACACCGATTTAATATTTTACTAACCAACTAATAACCAAATTGAGATATCACTACAAGAAATAAAAGATGAGAGAAAACAAGTTCAAATCTGACAGAGATGAGCAAATACTATTGCAATCACTACTACTACCCTCAAGTTTGTTGAGAATGAATCTCAAAAAATATAGAACACATACTGGAACAAGTATTTGATCCTATTAAGTATTTTTAATAGGTTGTGTTATGTAAGAATCTTTTAAAATGAAAAATAAAGACTACTTAAAATCTTTATTTTGGAGAATATGTTTGAAATGTTCATACTAACAACTGTAATAATGAATGGGACCTTGTTAGATTACTTAAAACCATCGAGGAGCAAAATAAGATTAACTGGTATGACTTGACTCTTAACACAACCTTTGTATTGGAGGCTAGATGAGTACAAATTACCGCGGAGTACTGTAAGGAGGCTACATGTATACAGAACCTCGTGCACATAATTTAAACAAATAAAGTATGTGTTGCTTATAGCTACCGCGCCTATGATTTTAAAAAATATTCGATCTTCAAACTTTTCATTGAACTACCAAGTACAACTGTTGTGGTTTCTTTCTATTAGGGGTTTATGACTTATTTGGGTAACCAACTATTCGATTTGTATGCATATTATCATCGAACTATTTTTTGTACTCAATATACCACTGAACTCTCCTTTTTTGTACTCATAATACCAAGGTTCTAAATGGCGTGTGGCGTGGCGTGGCGTGGCGGCGAAGTCAAGCCTCAAGCCTTACGAGTTATGGCGAGGCCATGGCGTTTTCCAAGGCATGGCATAAGGCGGCAAATCTATATACAATATAGGGTTAAGTACATGGGAGTGTATCGAACTTGTCACGTTTTATCATTGTATGTATACAATTTTAAAAACGCTAATCAATTTTATATACAATATATGGTTAATTGATACTAATGAAAAACGCTAATCAAATTTTGAAATACATTAAAAAGAAAATTTGAAAAAAAAATTGTACCGGCATAACGCGCCATGGCGGGCCATGGCGAGCTCGACGCCTTACCTCGATGCCAAGGGGAATAACTTGGCGGCAACGCCACGCCTCGACGCCATGGCGCGCCATGGCGGCGCTAAGGCGCGTTTAGAACCTTGCATAATACCATTATGACTGGTAATAGCCCATTTTTTTTCTTACGTGGCAATTAAAATTATTAAAAAATGCTTATGTGGAGCTGACTTGTGTTCCATGTGGATCTGACGTGTGTTTTTGAGTTTTTGTACTCATAATACCATTGAACTCTTTTTGTACTCATAATACCATTGAAGAAGAAGAAGAGAGTTCAATGATATTATAAGTACAAAAAGAGTTCAATGGTATTATAAGTACAAAAAGTCAAAAACACACGTCATATCCACATGGAACACACGTCAGCTCCACATAAGCATTTTTTAATAATTTTAGTTGCCACGTAAGAAAAAAATGGGCTATTACCGGTCATAATGGTATTATGAATACAAAAAAAAGACTTCAATGGTATATTCAGTATAAAAAATAGTTCGACGGTAATATGCATACAAATCGAATAGTTGGTTAGCCAAATAAGTCATAAACCCTTCTATTAACTAAGGTCGGCAACTTAGGTGTTGTTTTGGTTCGTGGAATTCAAAGGAATTTGATGGAATTGCAATGACAAATTCCTTTGATCAAATTCCGAAGTGATATTTGGTTTGCAAAATTAAGTTGATGGAATCATTTGAATTCCACAATTTAAGGAATTCAGTATTTCTTGGCTTAAATGAAATAATTGAATTCATACCGTCTAATCATGTGGTCAAATTCCATCAAATTCTATTCCCATTCGTTCAAAGTCAAATTTATTTTATGGATTCTAAATTTATCAAATTTAATTATACGTACGAACCGAACACCCTTTTTCTCTCTTACTTAGAGGCAATGCTACTTGTTTCCTTAAAAGAGTAATGATTTTAGGTTTACGGTGTTTGTTGAACCTATTCTTGAGCTCTTATTATACATGAAGAAATTGCTTTTCAACTAGTTAGTATTCATTCATGAATTTTATGCCAACAGTTCTTCCAAATGTATAATTTAGTTATAAGCTCTCAATTTTATTTATCGTATGATTTGAACAAAGTACGTGTAAATGATGAATATATGTCGTAAAAACAATGACAATAGCTAAAAAACCAATACATCTAAATAGGTAATAGTGGCCTATAACGAATTCATTAGAATTATGCAAGAAGAAAGATCAGTGAAAGTGATAGCCACTTATAGACAAAATCAATGTCTATGACATAATCCCGACAATATTAAGTTAAAAATCATGTACTTCATCTATAAGAAACGTTATGAATGATTGAAACAATGTAATATTATATGATAAAATAAAATAAAAAAATGTTGTATCTTTTCTAGTAACCCTTTTCCAAAAAAATACATCTAACTTCACATTTACAGCATGAAAATTCATATACTTATAAAAGTAATTATCTTTTTCTTGTGTTTATTGAAAATTGAGAAAAAGAAAGGGAAAGAAAAAGAAAAAGAAAAAAGAGTTGGGAAGAAAGAAGCAAAGTGTATTTTTGAAATTTATGTGTGCATGTTGGGTATGGTGATGTGTGTGAAAAAGATGGGGACTAATGTTTGGCAGTTGGCATTTTGAGATCTAAGACCTCACATGTTTTGGTCTACTTTCAACTCTTTCTTTATTCCTCAATACAATATAAGTGGTGCCAATATACTTGGTTGTTCAATCATTTGGTGTATAATGTGAACTTTTTACTATTAATATGTTTAAATAATTTACACTTGTTTATTAGGTAGAAAAAGACGATCAAAATGTTCAAATTATACGTGACTTTATAATAAATTATATGTGATTTACAACCGTGTTGAGCAACCATTGCATTGACGAGTTTCACACAGTTTTGGTCATGTTGACTATCATTCAGAGATTTTAAACGTGTAGTAAACTACATTTTATTTGGTCATTTTTGCATTTTCGTAAGTTGATTGCGTTCTTGTTTGACCGTTATTTTTCATTTGTTATCATAACGTTTACGTGAATAAGAACATCTGCGACAAATTTTTTCGAAAATTTGGAAATATATAACAAAAATTGTCAAAATCTTCATTAACGTATAAGTTTTCTTTCTTAGAGGTTGCAACATTTTATTATTCAATATATGGAACAAAATGTTGTTTTTTTTCTACTTCTAAATAATTGATTTTAAAGATTCTTATAGGTTAAGCAATCATTTTAAAAGCTTTTTAAATTTGAAGAATTTATTGACTCTTTTATTTTCTCAATTTTGGAGATATGTTGAGACAAAAAATAAAATCTTAAAAGTCTCTATCTTTCTAATTTTAAAGGATATGTTATAACTGCTCCAACGGATTAGTGAGCTGGCCATGAATGCCCAAATACATCCGAGAGTTGTGCATCAGTGCGTGTAAGTATGCATGTGTTTGTGGTAGTCATTTGTTAGTTCAATACTGAATGAGAATGGATAAGAGGCTCGTGGGATTGACATGAGGGCTATGTCTTTCAAAAAAAAAAAAAAAAACAACTCAGTTGATAAAGGAGTATAATAACGTTGTTCAAACACACAACAATCTTCAATTTAAATTCGATGTATGACTAGTTTGAACCCCTGTGTTTGTATCAGTCGTTGAGTCAACTGTAAAATGTCAGTCTTTTTTCAGTTTTAGACCGGTTATGATTATTAGCTATAATTTGTTTTGCTTAAATAACATTATACTTTATTATAACCAATATTAGTTATGAAGTTAAGGTTTTATATTATATTGTATGAGACAGACTCGTAATCATACCATTGTTTAACGTGGTTGGGTATTATAGTAAGTAATAGGTAGGTAGGTTTGAATTTAAAAAGATGAGTCTTTGTTTTTTTAAATTGAAAAATAAATAAGATATGTATGTATGTATAATAAATCAATGATAATAAATGAGTAAAAGAGACATGTGGTATATATTTTAGAGGTGAGACCTGATCTTAAAAGATGGGCAGAGAGAGATATGAGAAGAGTGTGTAACAGCTATATATATGTGGGTAGGGACATATACATACATACCCCGTAGTTGATGCCATAAATGATAGTCAAACCCTGACATTTTCAGTCAACTTTCTAATAATTCATTCCGTATCTTATTCTTTTATTTTCTCTATATTTGGTCCCAACTGGTTATCAAAAGTCCGGGCTTCGCGCCGGGTTAGAGCATCTCCAACAGGTTTGCTATAATTTTTCTAAAATAGCAAATGAAATGTCAAAATCTCTAAAATCATATTTTTCTATCTCCAACAGCTTTTCTATTATAGAGATTTTATCATCATTTATATTACTAAAATTATACTTACATTTATTATTCCAATGAACTTTTTAAAAAAATTTAAACAATCAAATTATTCTATTGGTGGAAAATATTAAAATAATATTTCTCTCTCTACTTTTAGAGATTTTAGAGAAATCTCTATATTTAGAGATTTCTCCAAAATTTTCTATTTTAGAGAATGGGATAGCAATCGTGTTGGAGCCTTTTAGCAAACAAAACCTCACTTTTTTCTATTTTAGCAAACGTGTTGGAGATGCTCTTATAAAATATGATAGATTTTATCATAATAAAACATAAGTTTTTAAATATGTTATCATATAAAAGGTTAGTATAACAGATTTCATGCATTGTGTTGGGTGTTTAGCTATATGGATTGTTTTGGATGTTTACCCTATGTAAGAATGTTTACACATTTACATTATACCTTTACACAGAATAGATGACACATCATCTATATCTTTTTCCGATTAAATTCTTATAATTTTTTTTAAATTTACATATAACATATGAAATTATCATGATTCTATTTGTGTTTCCTCCAAATTTAAAAGAAAACTTTTGAAAGTAAAATATTATCAATAATTTTTCTTAAAATAATTGCAATCTTTTTCCTTTATTTTTCTTGTTTTTCCTCTATAGTTAGAAGGAAATGTATATTACTTTATTCTACGTTTTCTTTCACACTCATGTTCATCCATTATCACTACCAAGTACACACTCCAAAAAGAAAATCTTTTTTTCACATTTTCACTCTAACCCCAAAATTTCATCTTATTTTTAATTCCATCAACATACAAACGATTCATATTATTTTATTAGTATATAAAATCACGATCTCATCAATATCGACAACATTTTATATGTGTGTGTGTGTGATGTGTATGTTTATATGTCAACGGCTATTTTAAAATAATATAAAAGATTTAATAAATCAATATAAATAATATTAATTGTAAGAGATTTTAACCTAAAGGTTTGGAAAAAAAATATCATGTATTTATCGAGAGTTTAATGAGATTATTTGGTTATTTCTTTGTTAAAGTTATAATAGTTTATAATTAGTCACTAAAAGAAAATGTGTTGGTAAAATAAATAAAAAACTAAAGGTAAAAAAAATGTGAATTATGTAATCCGAGAATAAAATAAAGTTGGATCGAGGAATGAAAACGAAATGAAAATAAAAGTTACAGGGATGAAAAAAAAAACATTCTTATAAAGATCAAGGATGAAAAGTATTGTAAGTATGAAATTATGGGGACTGAAAGGGTAATTTAGTGTAATACTTTAGGGTTAATTTCATGTATGCCCTTATTAAAACTCAAAATATCATATTTACCCAACCTAATCTATAAATATCACGTATGCCCTTTTTAACCTATCAAAATATCATATTTACCCAAACAATCATTTTTATGGATTTTAAATAATTTTTAAATCATATTTGATAATAAAAACTACTTAAATTACTATTATACCCCTTTTAATAATTTTCCATCTCTATCCTTCCCAACTACCCACCTTTAGACCCCTTTCCCCATCTCCATGGCTGTTCCTCTCACCATTAAACCCATTTTCCCCATCTCCATGGCTGCTCCTCTCAATCCCCTTGTTGTATCCATTTATTGAAGAAATTTTTTTCTTTTCATCAACAAGAAGAAACTATATTATCCAAACCAAAATTCAATACAACCCGGGAAGAAAAACCAAACAACCCAAAGAGATGCTAACAGCTCCTACCAAAAGAGCGATTCCTTTTCTTCTCGCTTCAGATTTTTTTTTCTTCAAAAAAATGGGGATTTCCAATCTATTGCGTGAGAAGGATGATTGATTGTGTACTGCAAAGAGAAGCATATGTGCAGAATCTAATTCTCCCTTTTTTTCCTTCGTCTTCTCATCCATTCACTGTAAAAAAAAAATTGGATTTGGATATCTTCTCATTAGTTGGGTTTTTTTCTTTCTCATTTACTCGTTGTCAAAGCATTTACAAATCAAGCAATGGTGGGTTAAAAGATAGAAATTTGTTATAATTGATAATGACTCAATTTATGGGCAAATTTTAAGATTGAAATTTTAGTTAAAGATTCATTCTAATCTTGAAGAGTGTACCTGGAAGATAGATTTGTATAACCATGAATAGTAAACAAGCAATAAATTATTATAATAATGAGATGAGGGATTGATGTATGTATGTATTATGTATAGGATACTACCTGACGAAAAGATGCCATGGTTAAAACTCGGAAGCTTCATCTGTGAATATAAAAAGAGGAGATATTGTTTTAATGAAAATATGTATTTAAAATAAGATTAATTAAAAGGGGTATAATAGTCATTTAAGTCTTTTTTGTTATCAAATAAGATTTAAAAATTATTAAAAATCCATAAAAATCGTTGTTTGGGTAAATATGATGTTGGTCCCAAAGAGGTGACCTTCAAGTAAGGATAGTGTTAGGGATTATAGAAGGGGGGGGGGGGTGAATATAATCACACAAGTTTTCACTTTTAAATTCTTGTTGTATAAACAAAATGAATTTACAGATTGTTATGGAAATAGAAAAGACAATAAGTCTAAACTAAACAATCTAAGTTCTTTCACTATGCACTAGAGTGAGAAGATGTAAGAAAGAAGATAGAGGGAATAAAGAAAGAAAGGATTCGGGTAGATTTAGGATGAAGAAGAAGTGTGGAGAACATCTCTTCAAGTCCTATTTATACCCAATGCATTAAATGCATGCAGAACCACTTTTGTGTACGTGTCACAATGTAAGTGGTCCTTTGTACTATTTACTATAAACAAATACTCTTTGCATGGTGTGCAAAAGAGGAAGTGTGTAAACAGTTGCCTTGAGGTCTGATAAGTACGGAGGGAACAGTAAAGAGACTGTCCTTATGTACTTTTGTGTCAGTAAAGGCGGATAATCCTTTTGTGCATTAGACTAAGACATTACACTAATCCTTCAGGATCAGGATACTGATCAGTGACTAGAGTCCCGAAGCTGGTGCTGTTCAGGGTCACTTGTATCCTGATAATTCTTCAGGATGTCATACGATATTGAGCAGCCTGCTATCACTGAGTTCCGTCTTCAGATCACGAGCATGCTGTTCCTGTCATCAGCTAAGTCTTCGACGTCGCTGATGGTTCTTTGAGTATGATCTTGATGTCTTCAGGAGGTCTTCACTTCAGTGGATAGGATCAGTAGACTACAGAACAGACTCGTTCGTCTCCTGATCCTGATCCTGATTACTATAAAAATAAGTTACAGCATAAGTAACATGGAATAACACTGAACAGACTCAGTGATAATTCCTCAAGCTATAACAGAAGTAAAAACCTATTCACTAAGTAAAGATTCAGGATCATTATCATTTCATCAGGTCTTAGGAGAGCTGGATCAACAATCTCCCCCTAAATGATAATGATAAGACAACAGAGAAATTGTCTAAGTCTAGAAAGAAAAAATTTCTAAGTCTAGATAAAACAGTAGGAAATAGAACTCATAAAGGTACATGTCCCATTTACTGTTTTGAGGGATCTTTTTCAGTACTATGATGGAATAAAGTACAATGCACTGAATTGCATTTTCATTAATCTCAATCAGGTTACAAGAGTAAAGAAAATACAAGAGTACATAAGTGAAGTACTGAAAGCAAAATTTACAACAATATTCTAACTATCAGAGTCTTCGCTAAATTCTTCAGTCTTGACTACGATTGGAACAGGAGTATTGCTGAAGGCGAGTCGATGATCGAGTATAGCTCTGACAGTGCGAATAATCTCTTTATTATCTTGGTTTTTCTTGTCTCTTTGAGCAGTGAAGAGAACAGAAACCAAGTGTTCATATGGTGCTTTGTATAGCTCGCTGAAACGCTGAAAGCGTAGTATGTTGGAGTTGTCGCTTACACAAATACCATGAACAGGTTCTCTGATGACTTGGCCTTCAGAGAGAGAGACTCCTGGAGGGAGTGAAAGATCAAGCATCGAGAGGTCCAGTGGCTTGACAACCATCCTGGGCATGCAAGGAGTTGGTCTCCTTGTTGAAGCGCCGGCTGATCTTCGAACAGGTGGCTGAGGCAGTGCTGAAAAAGGCTGGAGAAGGTCATCAGGAATTTCGGTTGTTCTTCTGATGCGTGCAATAAGTCCATTAATGACTTCTTCTACTTCAGCCCGATAGTTTCTGTTGGCTTTGGGAAGTAGGCTTCTGATTTCATTCCACTCTGACAAGTTGTATCTTTCCAACTTGTCAAGAGTGTGTTGCACATCCTTGACTCCTGAGCGTTTGACGGTGATCCATGTTTTTGCTCTTTTGCCGCGAGTTCGGCTGAGATGGATTCCAGAGATAGCAGCACCATGTTTTCTGAGGTGAAGGCGGTCTCTGCACCAGTCAAGCTCTGTGTTTACTTCTTCAGACTGAGCTTCAGCGTTTCTGTTGAAGACCTTCAGTGCGGCCTTCTGTGCTAGAACAGGATCAACACTTATTTCTGCATCTTCTTCAACAAAATCTGATGCAAGCCTTCGAGCGGCTTGAGCAGAGAGGAAGGCTTCCTTCTGCTTCTTATTGTGCTCCTCCTGAGCCTGTACAGCGTTGATGTACTTCTCTTGCGATAGATAGGCGAACTCGGAGTCCCAAGAGGTACGAAGAGGAATTTTTACTCTTGTACTCTCGAGTCGCTCTATCACGGCGTCTAAACGCCCATCCCTGTTGACAATAGCAGAGTTGTCAGGGTTTAGAGGAGTTACTCTGAAAGTCATTCTGCTTAATTCGGCTCTTGTCTGTTCTGATGGACTATTCTCCATGAGGCGAATAATCTCACCAATGACAGAACCAAAGTTTACATCCTGAAAGTCAGAGTTTTCTTGGTTTTCAGGTTCAGAGGTTTGTTTAGGAGAAGAATGAGGTGTTGGTTCAGGGGTAGGTTGTTTGGGTGGTTGGTAGACAACCATTTGTAGGTTGTTTATTGGAGAGTCTTCAGAGGAGGTGTCAAGGGTGATGGTTTCAGGTGTAGGTTTAGATTTAAGGAGAGAAGAGATTGGTTGGTTATCAGAGGATGAGGGAGAGGATGGTAATAGTAACGTACCAGGTGCACCAGGGTTCTCCCCCTGAGATTGTGCAGGCCCTGGAGTGGGCGTTGAGGCTGGTACCTTCTCGACGAAGAAGGTGTCATCGTCTTCATCATCATCATCTTCATCATCATCCTCATTCTCGTTTGTCCCCCCTGTTCGTTGGTTCTCCAGTTGGTGGAGGGGGAATAAACGGAATGGTCTCTCGGCTGTCTCTCCCCCTCAACAGGTGTCTGTTGTAAGGCAGCTGTTGAAATACTCCGCTGGAGGAGAGAGGCCATGTTTGCGTTCAGCTTCCTGTTGATGAAGGAAGATGAGAGTAGAGACTGGAGAAGTTCCCTGTCGGCCGTGGTGAACGATGGCGGCGGAGGAGGAGCAGTGGTCAAAGTGTTCACTGCGGTAGCAAGTTCAGCCACTTTCTCCTGGAGGGCTCGTAGGCCAGTCTCCTGCGCATCCAACCTCTGCACCATGATTTGTTGGAAGTTGGTGGTGGAGGTGGAGTTGTTGTTGACCGCTGTGGAGAGAGCGGGTAACGCTGTGGCCTTCAGGTCGTCTACAGACGCCTGAAGGGAGGAAGAGGAGGTAGCCACCTGAGAGACCTTGTCATGGATGGCATCCAGACAAGGTATGGTGATGGTGACACCAGTAGGAGCAGGGGCGGCAGCGGCGGCGGCAGCAGTGGCAGAGGCTGCGGCGGCTTCGGCAGCAGAGGCAGCGGCTTTGGCTGCTGTAAGCTCAAGTTCCAAGGCCTGAAGCTGGGCCTTGTGAGCGTCCTCTTGTTGCTGGAGTGCCGTGCGGACCTCCTGCAATTGCCTTTCAGCGGACTGCCGTCGTAGCTCAGTTGCGCTCAGCTGACGGTCGGCATCCGTGAAGATAAAGTCGTTGAAGGGGTCATCCTGATGGAGTTGGGACGGCCCTTCAACTGCTGCTCCTAAAGAACCTGTAAACAGAGTAGCTAAGTGAGTGCTAGAAGACTCATTAGCTTTCATAAAAGAAAAAAGGGTAATATTATGCTTAAAAGTATTACCTGAGGCTAGGAGGGTATCAGAGCGATTACCCTCCACGTTCTCTGAGTGTTCGAGATGAACTGTAACACCCGTAATTTCAGTGTAATAACGACTCTTTGATAAATTATGGGATTTAGAATTTTGGATCAAATCATGGTTTTCGTACCTGTTGCCTGTTTCAGACCCTAAGAAGCGCGGTCATAGTGCCGTTTTGGACTTTCGTACCTGTTGCCTGTTTCAGACCCTAAGAAGCGCGGTCATAGTGCCGTTTTGGACTTTCGTACCTGTTGCCTGTTTCAGACCCTAAGAAGCGCTGTCATAGTGCTGTTTTGGGCTTTCGTGAGCTGTGTCAGATCAAAAAATAGGATAAATACCCTTCTCTCTTCATTTGCTCATTACTTCTTCATTTCTTATCCTTTTTAGCTGATTCTTTTTCCTATATTCTCCTCTCTCAAAGCTCTTCAAGATCCCATTAATGGATTGATAGTCAAAGTAGCGAGATTTGGAAGTTGATCTTCATCATCTTCATCTTCTTCACCTCCCTTTCCACCTCCATTGTTGCTAGAGTTGAGCTCTTCAAATTCTAGGGTTTTCTACCCAATATTTGGCTAGGTAAGCTTGTCTAAACCACTTGAGGTTTGTTAATCTTTGTAATAGGAGTTATGGAACTAACCTAAGGTTCGATTTGCTTGATTTTAGGTTGTTCACATATTTTGACCTAAATCTTGGATTTGGGGGTTTTGGGTGTAAACCCTCAAGGTGAGTTCTCTATATGGTTTTTAAAGTATAGATCTAGTCTTATACGTCGTAGATCTAGAACTAATCCAAGGTTTTAACTCCTTATCAGTTTAGGTGTTCACCCGAGCTTTAAGCTAGGGTTTTGGTGAAAATTGGGGCTTTCGGCTTTACGAGCCCAAGGTGAGTTGCTAAAATCGTTTTGTTAAAACTGAGAACACATCATCTTGTTTGATTTTACATGCCTTGCTTGGTATTTGTGGATAAATCTGATTGTGGATAAATTGCCTAAATTTCTAGGTCTAGGATTTGCCATGAAATGATTAAATGACAAATCTCGTATGTATGGCTTAACTTGGACTATCGTATACATGAAATGATTCAGTGTGTGCTACGAATGCATGAATTATATCCAAGTGATTTCATGATGAATGCGTTTATGATAAATGCGTGTTATTAAGTATGCCATAGATCGATGCAAAGGATTGAATTCCGAACATGTTGATGTATATGAAATGAATGAGAGTATTGAGACTTTCGATAATGCATAAATTGGATAACTAAAATGTTATGGAGCACCGCTAGTCAAAAAGTGGGATGCTATTGGTCACTAGTCAAAAAGTGGACCGGGATGTCACTAGTCAAAAGGTGAGTACCCATGTTTTCATGCAACGTAAATTGGACAATGTGGCACTAGTCAAAAGGTGTACACTATGTCGTTTTGAAAGGAGATTGATTTAAAGTGGCACTAGTCAAAAGGTGTGCACTTCAAGTTTACACGAGCTCGACTCAGTCTTGGGTGGCACTAGTCAAAAGGTGTGCACCTATGTCCCTCGCCATTCGTGTGGCCGCGAATGTGCCTGGCCTCTGAGGTTGTCAATTCAAGTCTTCATAGGAGGACGACAACGGGGTGTCTCGTCGCTAATGTGTAACTTGCTTGGCAAAGTGGATAAATGAAATTGATTTAAAGTGGCACTAGTCAAAAGGTGTGCACTTCAAGTATACACGAGTTCGACTCAGTCTTGGGTGGCACTAGTCAAAAGGTGTGCACCTATGTCCCTCGCCATTCGTGTGGCCGCGAATGTGTCTGGCCTCTGAGGTTGCCTATTCGAGTCTTCGTAGGAGGACGGCAACGGGGTGTCTCGACTCTGAGGTGTAACTTGCTTGGTGAAGGTGGGTCGCGCCCACGGTCTTCAAAATAAAAGATAAACCGGTTAATGTGATGCATTTTGTTGTTAATGCACTTTTGTACATTTTACGTGTCTTAACATGCTTTTATATGTATGATGTTTAATTGATACAACTCACTAGGCTCCTTTAGCCTAACACTTGCTTGGTGTCGATGTGTCTCTCAGGTACAAGGGACGCCGTTCCTAAGTAGGTGCTGGGATTGAGAGTGAGCTTGGGGGAAAGTGTGAAGAGACCGGTCCTTTAGACCGCGCAAGCATTGACAGTTGACAACCCCTTTTTGTAGTCTCTTCCCTAGATAGGATTGAGACTAGATGGTTGTCACATTAATTATTTAGATTACAAACATTGTAATTATACACTACTATTATACCCCTGTTTTTGGGAAGAGCTCACGCTTTGGCGTACATTGTATACCACCTTTATTTGAAATGAAAGTTTTTGTTCGCCTTGCTTTTTAGGGTGTTACATGAACAACCTCAGGTTCTTGTTGGACAAGAGCAGAGATAGAAGTATCTGCAGGTGAAGAAGTTTTAGATAAAGGAGATGGTTTATTAAACATTTGAGGCAGGGTAATATAGTATTTCTTACCCGCTGGTGCCTTCTTTTTCTTTGACGCCTTGGATTTGGCGCGTTTGGGCTGTGGTGGAGGAGAGGAGCCAGAGGGAGGAGGGCGCTTCAGAGGCGCCGAAGATGTTGCAGCTGGGGAAGTCAGTATGGGGTTAGCTACTGACATAGCATGCAGAGAAGAAGAAGAAGGTGGTTTGGAAGAGAAGAGAGAAAACATACCTTGAGCAGGAGCAGGGGTAGGTTGTTCCTCTGCTTCTGGTTATGCGTCAGGGACAACCAGGACTGCAGACAGAGGAACGTCATCTGCTTTGGCAGACAGCTGCTCCAGAAACTTCACGCCTAGGGCGTAATTGTTGAAGTTTCCCTCTGTTGGGTAATTGTCACCCATGTGCAGTGCCAGAACTGCCGTGAAGAACCGGGTGTAGGGGACGTTCATCACCCTTGTGCGGTTCTTGATCTTCTTGATCATGTCGTCCCAGATACAGCGGACATAGTCAAACTTGCAATTTTTGATCGCAGAGTAGACCATGTTCTGTATGACGGTGGGGAATTGCTCTGTGCTCCCCGTCTTCCCTGTCAGACTGAGACCAAACGTGTTCCATATGTAATAGAACGTCGCGTTTAGCCCCGTCTTGTGGATAGTGGCAGCAGTCTTCACCAGTGGATGGCCTTCCTTTACAGGCCATTTGTAGCCGATGTCATCAAGGAACGCGATGACGTCGTCGGAGGAAGGAGCAGGAGGAAACGTCTGCTTCTTGGGAAAGTTTAGGACGTTCCTTAGAGTCCCTATGCCGAATGAGATGATGTCGTCCTTGATCTGGAACTTGATCACCTCATGCATCTTGCCCCTTGAGTTCCTCTCCTGGGCAGTGGTAGCAGTGGACCACAGCTGCAGGAGCAGGGGTTTGTTGGGTGCTGGGTTGATAGTGAACGCCGTCTTCAGGGGACACGACAGAAGGAAGTCCCTGGCAGGCTTCAGAAACGCCTTGTTGGCAGGGAGATCAAATTGCCCAATCAAGTTGTTGGGTTTGAACTGCAGGTCATGCTGGGGAATGATGATAGGAAGGTTTCCAGTAGCAGTCATCAGTGTCGTGGCCTCAGAGGAGAGCTGGGCGTCCAAGGAAGTAGATGTAGTAGCAGCCATTCTGTTAACACATAAAAACAACATATGTGGATGATTAAGAATCCAAAATATGTATTTTTCTTCACTTTTCAATGGACACAGAATATGTTCATAAAAGTGGTGAAATCCTTTATACTTGGAATGGATTAGATACCAGAATACACAAAAGGAATGTGTTTTGGTATTAAAAAGAAACTTTTATTTTGAAGAAAAGATATCAAAATAAGAGTTTATGATTGTTCTTAAAAGAAATAAGAACACCATATAAACTGTTTTAACAAAAATCTTGGAAGATTTTAGGAAAACTAAGATCAAACGAAGTGATCTTAGGGTTTTTGGAAAAACGTTTAACAAAATAAGTTGTTTAGATGAAGAAAGCCAACTTAAAATGTAGAAAGAACAAGAGTAGAGAAACACTTACGATGATCTTGTTAAAGAAAAGTGATGAGTGTTCTTGGTGTTCTTGAGAGAAAAAAAAATTCTTGCTTTTTCTTGCTTGAGTTCTTAGAGAGAATTATGTGAGCGTAAAGAGTGTAAAGGATTGCGAATGAGGTTTTTATACCTCGTGGTAGGAGAAAGAAAATGGATGAGAGAGAAACGGGCGGCTAAATTCAAACGTAATGATGAATAAAGGAAGTTCTACGCGCGTTCACGCGCCTGACACACGTCGTGGGGAACAGGAAACGTCCCATTACGTGTCAGTGCAGATGAAAAGTTTGTTTTATTTGAAAAGATAAAAACCGCCTTTTCAGGGGATAATTCCATTTTGATGAAAGATTTGTTTTCTTGGAATTTGAGTACTTATCAGATAAGCACTGTTTTAGGAAATATCCTCTTATCACATTTAATGCGATAAGGTTTCAGGAGCAGAGGTACTTACCTGAGAATCATCAGTATTCGGATATTGAACAAAGATTTTGTAAGTACTGAATAGAGTCATCCTCTGATGAGAGTTAGTTCAGGAGTTGTTAAAGAAAGAGTCCTGAGAATAGTTATTCTATAGGGTTTAACAACTGTTTGTCCTGATAAACTTCAATCATCAGGATTTAACATCCCAAGTTCACTGATGAGCATATTAAAACGCGTCACATCCAGTGGTTTGGTAAAGAGGTCAGCAAGCTGATATTCAGTAGAGACAAAATGGAGTTCAATATCACCATTCATCACATGATCCCTGATGAAGTGATATCTCACTTCAATGTGCTTTGTCTTGGAGTGTAAGACAGGATTGTTGGCAATGGCTATTGCTGAAGTATTGTCACAGTAGATAGGAATTTTAGAAAGTTGTATGTCATAGTCCTGAAGTTGATTTCTCAGCCACAGGACTTGAGCACAACAGATTCCTGCTGCAACATATTCAACCTCAGCAGTTGATGTGGACACAGAGTTCTGTTTCTTGCTAGTCCAACTCACCAACTTGCCCCCAAGAAGGTGACACCCACCAGTGGTGCTTTTCCTGTCAATCTTACATCCTGCAAAGTCACTATCAGAATAAGCTGTTAGATCGAACCCTGAGTCCTTGGAATACCAAAGACCCAGATTAGGAGTTCCCTTCAAATATCTGAAGATCCGCTTTACAGCGGTCAGATGGGATTCTTTGGGTTCAGCCTGATAACGAGCACATAGACATGTAGAATACATGATATCAGGGCGACTAGCTGTGAGATACAGCAGAGAGCCGATCATTCCTCTGTAGAGAGTCACGTCAACAGGTTTCCCTTTGGAATCCTTGTCAAGTGACTGAGGAGGAGCCATTGGAGTCTTCATTGGTGTACAAGATGTGAGATCAAATTTCTTCAGCATCTCATGTACATATTTACCTTGATTGATAAAGATTCCCTTTTCAGATTGCTTGATCTGAAGTCCTAAAAAGAATGTTAGTTCACCCATCATAGACATTTTATATTCAGATTTCATGAGCAACTCAAACTTTTCGCAGAGTTTGGGATTTGTGGATCCAAAGATAATGTCATCGACATATATCTGGACAAGAAGGATATGCTTAGGATATTTCTTTAGAAATAAAGTGCTATCAATCTTTCCACGAACAAAACCTTTAGAGAGAAGAAAGGTTGAGAGGGTATCATACCAGGCACGAGGAGCCTGTTTTAACCCATAGAGAGCCTTGTTTAACTTGTAGACGTGATCAGGGAACTTAGGATCTACAAAGCCAGGAGGCTGAGCCACATAGACTTCTTCATTAAGTTTTCCATTCAGAAAGGCATTTTTAATGTCCATCTGATAAACCTTGAAGTTCATATGTGCTGCGAAGGCTAGGAAAAGTCGAATTGCTTCGAGCCTAGCCACAGGAGCAAATGTTTCATCGTAATCAATGCCCTCTTCCTGCCTGTATCCCTGAGCCACAAGGCGAGCCTTGTTTCGAATAATCGTACCAATCTCATCAAGTTTATTTCGAAAAATCCACTTGGAACCAATGATAGTACGTTTTCGAGGCCTAGGGACGAGAAGCCAGACATTGTTTCTGATGAACTCTGCAAGCTCTTCCTGCATGGCTGAGACCCAGGCAGGATCACGCAAAGCATCATCTATTTCTTTAGGTTCATTTTCAGAGATAAAATTAACATAAAGACAGACGTTACCAGATTGGCGTCGAGTTTTAATGCCAAAGGAGGGATTACCAGGAACTTGATCAATGGGATGATCCTTGGTCCATCGTAGAGCAGGTGGCTGATACACCTGTCCTGAAGTGGAAGCTTCATTTGCTGATGGATCAGGGAGAAGATTAGTGGGAGTAGGCTCACTAACAGTGGTTTGAGAAAAGTCTTCACTGTTAGTGGGTTGATCAGGTTCAGATGGTGTGATTTGGGTAATTGGAGTGGCATTTATCAGAGGTGGAGTAGTTATTTCAGTGGGTGGAATGGGAGGATCTTCTTCAAAACCATCAGGAAGGTCTTGAGGAGATGGATCAGCAATGGGAGGTTCAGGGATTTGAAAGAAAGAGTCAGCCCACTGATTTATTTCAGAATTTTCATGAGGGTGAGGGAAAGTAGGACCCGATTCATCAAACTTGACATGAATCGTTTCCTCTATGGCTAGTCTTCGTTTGTTGAACACACGGTAGGTTTTAGAGATAGAGGAGTATCCAAGGAAGATTCCATCATCAGACTTGGAATCGAACTTTCCAAGGTTGTCTTTGTTGTTCAGGATGTAGCAGACACAACCAAAGATATGGAGATGTTCGATAGAGGGTTTCCTGTTACGAAAGAGTTCGTAAGGGGTTCTTCTGAAGCGCTTTACTATCAGGGATCGGTTCTGGGTATAACATGCTGTGTTAACAGCTTCTGCCCAGAATTGAGTGGCAAGGTTGGCTTCACTCAACATTGATCGTGCTGCTTCAATCAGGGTTCTGTTTCGTCTTTCAGCAACACCATTTTGCTGAGGAGTTCTCACAGATGAGAAGTTCTGAGAGATTCCTTTCTGATCGAAGAAGGTTTCCAGGGTACTGTTTTTGAATTCAGTTCCGTGGTCACTCCTGATTGATCGAACAGTAAGGTTGTTGAGTCTTTCCATTTTCCTGACGAACATAATGATTTCTTCAGGAGCATCACTCTTGGATCGAAGAAAGAACACCCAAGTATATCTGGAGTATTCATCAACGATTACCAGAGTGTATTTCTTTCCAGCAATGGATTGGACGTTGACGGGTCCAAAGAGATCCATGTGGAGAAGTTGTAGAGGAGAGCTGATGGAGGAAATCTGCTTGGACTT
Source organism: Centaurea solstitialis (assembly GCA_030169165.1). Lineage (NCBI taxonomy): Eukaryota > Viridiplantae > Streptophyta > Magnoliopsida > Asterales > Asteraceae > Centaurea > Centaurea solstitialis. The sequence goes on along the minus strand of CM058040.1, from coordinate 88,910,538 downwards.
GAAACTAGCCCTGGTCTGTTTTCCTTTCTCACATGCTGAACAAAGAGACACCTTTGTATAGCGAAAGTCAGGAAGACCAATGACAAGATTGTTGATGCAGAGTTGATTCAGCGTCTTGAAGTTGAGATGAGAAAGACGCTTGTGCCAAAGCCAATTTGTATCAGAGGAAGCACGAGATACAAAGCAGAAGTTGTCAGTGGAAGTATTCATGTTGATGATGTAGATATCAGCATGTCTCACTCCAGTGAGAATAACTTCCTTTCTTCTGTTTTTGACTTTGCACTTCTTCTTTGAGAAGGAGACTTTGTGATTCTTATCACACAGTTGACTGATGCTTAGAAGATTATGCATCAGGCCTTCAACATAAGCAACTCTTTTGAAAGTAGTTACTCGTTGGTCAGTGTGCCATACCCTCGGGTTTGGCCTTTACCGTTTCCGCCAAAGGTCACATCAGGACCTCTTTCTTCACGGTAGTTAGAGAGGACAGATTTCGAACCAGTCATATGTCGAGAGCATCCACTGTCCAGGTACCAGATGCCCTTATCCTGTAAAATTTAGAGTTTAAGTTTTTCTTGGTACCCATAGAACTATGGATCCAGAAGTATCAGTAGGACTGGTGGAGTCAGTGGCAGCCTTGACTGATTTATCAGTTCTTGAGGCTGGAGTCTTGACTGAGGAGACAGTCTTGACAACCTTCTTCCCTTTGACTGAATTGTCAGTCTTAGGATTTTTCTTTACCTTAGCTGATTTTTCAGCTTTGGTAGCATCAGGACACTTACTCGCAATATGGTCGTTTAATCCACAGTGATAACATTTGCGATATTGAAAGCGTTTAGTGTGGTCCAGAAAGTCTTTAAACTTTAAGTGAGCAGGACCAGTACCAAGTATGCCTTTAGCATTGGACCTTGGAGGAATTGGTTTCTTCTCCTGAGTCTTTTGCTTCAGGTCAATCTTCAGTCTGGGAGCAGGATTTTGAGAGAAAGATTTTAATCCTGAGACTGAAGGACCACCACCCAGAACTTTGTTCTTGGGTTTAGGACTCTTGGTCTTTGAAGGTGTTACAGTGTTAGATTTTTCTTTGACTGTGTTCTTTTTGCTCTTAGGAGCACCTTCAGAGTGTGTGTTAGAAGATGAAGGAATGTTTTCAGGAGCATTGGGATCAGGGATAGAAGAAACAAATTTTCCAAATTTGAGCATGGAACTATCAGATTTAGTTCCTCCATGAGTGTATCCAAGACCCCTTTTGTTTTTAACATTTCTTCCTGAGGCTAATATTTCATCAACCTTTTCAGAGGCGTCACTCCATCCTTTGATGGTGACTTTTTCAGCGTTTAACTCAGCCAGGGCTCTTTCTTTGGCAGCAAGAGCCATTTCTCTTTCAATACAAAGAGTTTTGTTCACAGTGACCTGGTCTTTATAGTTTTCTTCCAGAATGGTAAGTTGTTTTATTTTTTCTTGACATTCTTTGAGTTGACCACGAAGGTCAATATTCATTTTTTCAGCAGAGGTTTTACCATTCAGGGCTTTGTAAAGATCAAGAGTGACCAGGTCCAGCTGAGTTAAGCTTTCAAGAGGGACGAGAGGAATAGGTACCTGACTGGAGGAATCAGTCGCAGAGGTTGAAGCTTCAGGAGTTGTGGAAGAAGAAGCTTCAGGAGCCTGAGGAGGAATCTCTTCAGGGACCTCTTCTATCTTAGCCATGAGAGCTAAGGTAGGTTCCTCAATAATGGCCATTAGTGCCACTTGAGTGTCTTCCTCATCAGATGAGTCATCAGAGGAGACATCATCCCAGTCGCAGTCTTCTGCGATGAGACCTTTACCCTTGCGCTGAATTTTCATCTTTTTGTACTTTTCTTTCAGGCGCTGGTATTTGGGGTTCTTAGAAGAAGATTTGGTAGAGGAGGGAGCAAACTGACTTTTCCTGTACCTGCAATCATTAGCAAAGTGTCCTTTGCCCTGACAGTTGTAGCAGATAGCAGTAGCCTTATCAATAGGGTCTGATTTAGGCTTGTCAGTAATAGTAAGATGTTTCTTTTTGTGGAAGTTTCCCTTTTTGGCAAACTTCTTGAAAGATCTGGTTAACAAAGCAAGAGATTCATTGAATTCAAGATCTTCTGACATGTCAGAGTCAGAAGATTCTAATTCAGTAATAGTTACTGAAGAAGGAGTGGCGACAGTAGGAACTGAGTCAGAGACCAATGCAACAGAGTTACTTTTGGTATCTTTAGAATCTCTTATGAGATTCTTTTTCAGTTTCTTCTGTTGTTCACGGTTGAGAAGAATACCGTACAACTCACTTAGTGTGAGTGTCTTTATGTCCTTTGACATAGTTAAGCAGGAGGTGTAGATTTCCCAATGTTCAGGAAGAGCTTCCATGAACTTGGTAACCACCTCAGAGTTAGAGTAGGTAGTACCGATAGTCTTCAGATCAATCAGAAGACAGTTGAATCTTTGATGTAGCTGGGAGAGAGTTTCATCCTTCTGATGAATAAAGCTTTCATATTGTCGAACCAAGAAAATCTTTCTTGATTCCATGAGGACAGCAGTACCCTCATATTGAACACAGAGAATGTCCCATATTTCTTTAGCAGATCGAAGGTGGCAGACAGAATGGAATACATCGTCAGGGAGTGACATGGCGATGAGAGACCTAGCCTTGGTGTCAATGTTGACCAGGCGTCTGTCTTCATCATTCCAGTCCGTCACAGGCTTTACCAGTTGCCTTTCAGGTACAGCTGGTTGGCCAGCGGCAGCAGGAATGGGGTGCACGGTTTGTGTAGGCACATGTGGTCCATTTTCCAGAAAGTATGGAATCTGGGGATCAGAACCGAAGAGAAAGAGTTCCATCCTGGTTTTCCAAAGAGAGAAGTTATCTTTGTTGAACCTAGGAGGTTTTCCAGCAGAGCCGGTATCAAAGTAGTTATCCTTAGCTTGAAGAGCCATGGATTAGAAGAGAGGATCACAAGATTTTTCTAAGAAGAAAATGAGAGCTTGTATCTGCTCTGATACCACTTGTTGGTCCCAAAGAGGTGACCTTCAAGTAAGGATAGTGTTAGGGATTATAGAAGGGGGGGTTGAATATAATCACACAAGTTTTCACTTTTAAATTCTTGTTGTATAAACAAAATGAATTTACAGATTGTTACGGAAATAGAAAAGACAATAAGTCTAAACTAAACAATCTAAGTTCTTTCACTATGCACTAGAGTGAGAAGATGTAAGAAAGAAGATAGAGGGAATAAAGAAAGAAAGGATTCGGGTAGATTTAGGATGAAGAAGAAGTGTGGAGAACATCTCTTCAAGTCCTATTTATACCCAATGCATTAAATGCATGCAGAACCACTTTTGTGTACGTGTCACAATGTAAGTGGTCCTTTGTACTATTTACTATAAACAAATACTCTTTGCATGGTGTGCAAAAGAGGAAGTGTGTAAACAGTTGCCTTGAGGTCTGATAAGTACGGAGGGAACAGTAAAGAGACTGTCCTTATGTACTTTTGTGTCAGTAAAGGCGGATAATCCTTTTGTGCATTAGACTAAGACATTACACTAATCCTTCAGGATCAGGATACTGATCAGTGACTAGAGTCCCGAAGCTGGTGCTGTTCAGGGTCACTTGTATCCTGATAATTCTTCAGGATGTCATACGATATTGAGCAGCCTGCTATCACTGAGTTCCGTCTTCAGATCACGAGCATGCTGTTCCTGTCATCAGCTAAGTCTTCGACGTCGCTGATGGTTCTTTGAGTATGATCTTGATGTCTTCAGGAGGTCTTCACTTCAGTGGATAGGATCAGTAGACTACAGAACAGACTCGTTCGTCTCCTGATCCTGATCCTGATTACTATAAAAATAAGTTACATCATAAGTAACATGGAATAACACTGAACAGACTCAGTGATAATTCCTCAAGCTATAACAGAAGTAAAAACCTATTCACTAAGTAAAGATTCAGGATCATTATCATTTCATCAGGTCTTAGGAGAGCTGGATCAACATATGATATTTTGATAGGTTAGGAAGGGCATATATGATATTTGTAGTTTAGGTTGGGTAAATATGATATTTTAAGTTTTAATAAGGGCATACATGAAATTAACCCAATACTTTATTATAAAAAGGGTTTTCCTGGTATAGGGATGAAAAAAAGCGATGAAAAGCATTGTAAATATAAAACTTTAGGGACTGGAACTGTAATTTAATCTAATATATATATATATATATATATATATATACATTAAAAGAGGGTTTTCGCTGACATCACCGTTATGAAATTGAGCCATTTTATTGGCCAATTAAAGAAATTAACTCAAATGATGATGTCATTATGCATTTTTATTTTTTTAATACCATATTAATAGGGATAAATATCTTTGTAATTTACATTAACCTTCCAATTATTTGATTAAATTACTTTGTATCAGTTTCTCATTTTTTTTTTACATTCTTATCATATTAAGCTAAATAATATATATATTAAATAAAATGTATAAAAAATTTTGTTTTTCTTTTATATAAATTACACCATTATAATCGTCTCGACGATATCTTCAAAATGAGTGTAATATTGAATATTTTTTTTAATTAATTTATATTATTAAATATTAAAATAGATATAAATTAACTTGTTTACATTTTATTACAATTCTTTTGTGATATTCTTGAAATTTAAAGATTCAATCCTTTTAATCTTACTAATTTTATAGATCATTTATAAATAATGATTTTTTTAAAACCCTACAAATCAAAAACACTACATAATTTATTTTTGAATCCCTCCGGTTTTAAAATCATTCACGAAATCCGAATCTTTCGACAAAGAATTTTCATTTTTCAATTTTAGATATTTTAACAACTATTAGATGACTAAAATATTTAATTATAAAGCAAGAGTAAATTTTTTTCCATTTAAACCGTTGATTAATTAGAATTATTTTTACTATATAGATATTCTCTACTTACTCAATTTCAAAGAAAGCTTTGAATAAACGATTGGAACAAAAACAATTTAAATGTTATATATATAATTTTTTAAATGTTTATGATTAAACTAAATCATTAATGTTTCTTTTATCAACTAAGTCATATTTATATTGTTAATTGGATATTACGTTTGATTTGTGGTGAATTATTTGTGAACTTTATAATTCAAATGTTAATTCTTATTAGACACTAAAATAATATGTTTAAATCGTCCGTGTATTACACGGGCCATTAACTAGTATTTTATTATAAAATGGTTTTCCTGGTAATTGTAGGGTTCTATAATGGTTTATTTTTACATCTTGTAAGATAGGAACATAAACTTTCATAATTTTAGAAACACTATTTCTAGATATCATTTTCTTAAATCTTTTCATTACTTCCCTAGTTCTATTTAAAAAGTGAAGAAAAAGAGCGAAATCAATGATCCATAATATGAATAACTCTACCCAAACTTATGAACAAATTGAACCCGACGTAACCGAAGGAGATGGAGATGGAAGGAAAAAAAAAATATAGGGGATGAGGAGTGGGCGATGGGGATGCTTGGTTGGTGACTTTGTTTGTCCTTGTGAGATTTTTTATATATATTATTAGTCTTAAAAGTAATGATTAAGAGCGATAATAAGTATTGTAGAAGGGAAACTTGTATACAATACTAAAAAATTACTTATAATATAACAATTTTATTCATTTTTCAACAAGAACTGCACAAAGAAAAACAAGTTGTTGCAAGAAAAAAAAAATTCAAAACTACTCTAAGAACTTTTGTACTAAGAGAAATGAAGAACAATGAACTTTAAATAGCTTAGTAAAAAGTTGATGAACTTCTTAGAGAGAATAATTTCTGTCGATTTTTCCATTTGGGAGTTTCTTCTGCAAAAATCGTATTTTGCATGGAGAGATCTTCACCTATTTTGCATGAGACACTGTCATATGTATACTGGTCTTCAAGCCAGTGTGTCATGGAGTGAACTACCAATTCCAAGTGCACCTCCATTTTGTACTTTCAAAGTCTTGTCAAATGATGTAAATAGAACTTTAGAAGCTGTAGAAGATAGACATTCTTTTTAAGTAAAGAGAATAATGTTTCCATCATTGAAGGATTTGGTGAATCTTCATCTAAGTTAACCAATATACAAACCTTAAATTAAAACCTACATCAAGTTCCAAATGAAACCTAAAATATCAAATTCTAAATGCAATATGATACCCCGAATCAAACCTACAAATTAAAATTATATAAAGCTTGAAGGAAACATAGTAGAAGGAAATCAATCCTGATGTAGAAAATACATGTTAATGGATCCTAAGTGAAACCAAACAGAAAGGAATCAAATCTGATTAAAAACTCGTCGAAGAAGAGGAAGATGTCATTAGAGAAGACGTTGAAGCTCAACAAACCTAAAACCATTGAAGAAGACGATGAGTTAGAACCGGACCTGAATTGCCAAAGAAGACGATGAGACTCACTCGCATCAATATGGAACTCCTATCGTCAACCAAACCCATCGTTCTCTTGACCAATCTCATTCTCTTGAATCATAACGTGGATATGGATTCACCTGAGCAGTCACACTAGTGGATCTAGATCGCCTGAAAAGCCACCAAGGTTGTAAGCAATGAATTGGATGCAAGATTTGGTCCTTGTTACTTTGAACAATTTGGGTTTCAAACTAGTTTTGGGTAAATTACAGATTTGGTCCTTGTGGTTTAAAAATAAAGTAAATTGAATAAAAAAGTAAATAGACCAATTTATCCTCATGCTTAACAGATAAAATGGATGATCGTTAGCGTGAGGGAGCAAATTCATAACAAACTACATATTAGAGGTTTCCTTTGTAATAAATAAGTTAAGGGACCAAATCTATAATTTATACTATTTATTAAAAGAGGGTTTTCGCTGATATCATCAATACTTAAATTGAGCCATTTTATTGACCAATTAAAAAAATACATAATTTGATGATGTCATCATGTATTTCTTATTTTTTTTCTTTTTATTACCGTATTAATACTGTATAAATACCATATTTGGAACTAACAAATATGAAAAAAATATATTCTAAAATTAACCTACGTCAATTTCTCATTAATTTATTAATTTCAATTTTATAATTTACATTTTTTATTCTTAGAATTATTTGATTAAATTACTTTTTATCCCTTAGTTTTTCATTTTTCATTTTACATTCTTATCCTATTAACATAAATAAATATATTTGAACTAAAATGTATTAAAATTTTTGTTTTACTTTTCAATAAATTACACTATTATAATCGTTTTGACAATATCTTCAAAATGAGTCTATAATTGAATATTTTTTTTACTTAATTATATTATATTTAATTTAAAGATTTTTTTCCTTAATATTGAGTCTAATATTGAAATTTAAAAGATTCCATCTTTTTAATTGTCTAATATTTTTAACAAATATTTCATCAAATCAAAATCTTCAAAATGAGTTCAAATATCTTTTTAATTGTCAAATAATTTTTGCAAATATTTCAAGAATTCTGAAATATCTTTTTAACAAACTAGAAATTTACCCGCGCACGTTGCCGCGCGAAGTATGTATCAATTACCCGATCATAATAAATCGTATATAAACTATTGAAATTAATATATAATATTCAAGGTTAAGTGGTCAAAAATTGAAAAAGTTTTGATCGATAGTGTATCTTCAAACTCATAACATTTGAGTTCATTTTGAAGATTTTGACTTAACCGATTATAATGATATATTGTCAAAAAAAATATTTCTAGAATTCTTGAAATATTTGTTACAAATATTTGACAAGTAAAAGTAAGATCCTTGAAATTTCAATAATTCTTGAAATTAACTTTAATAATCTCTTTATATGATAGTATATAGATATAGATATAGATAGTTTAGATTAACAATAACCGAATAAGCTTCTTATAAAATAGTATAGATATAGTCATAAATTATAGACAATGGTGTAAAATGAAAAATGGGAATTTAAAAAAATATAAAAAATAAACTAATTTATATGTATTCTTGATATTTAATGATACGTTTAAATAAAAAAACTATTCAATATTAAACACATTTTGATAATATTGTCATGACGATTATAATGGTATAACTGGTTGGAAAGAAAAAGAATTTTTTTTAATACATTTTAGCTCGTATATCTTATTTATATTAATATGATAAATGTGTAAAGTAAAAATAAAAAAATAAAAGTATGAAAATAATTTAATTAACTAATTATAAGGGTGTAGAGTGTAAGTTATAAATTTAATATATGACTCTTAGGGGTCTAATGAGAAACAAGTATTTAATAAGGGGATATTTTGAAAAACTAAACTTGAAATGTTGGAAAAAAAATATGAAATATTCTTTTTATATAATAGAATCGATAGGATGGTGCATCCAAAAACATTCAATATTGGGCTCGTTTCGAAGGTATTGACAAGACGATTATGATGGCATAATTTGTAAAGAAAAAAACGTTATCTTAATGCATTTTAATTCATAATATCCGATTATTTATATTATATGACAAGGGTGTAAAGTAAAAAAATATAAAAGCAAATGGTTGAAAGTAAATTTAGTAACTAACTATGTGGGTAATAAATGTAACTTATAAAATTGAAATAGAAATTTGATACGGATATTATGGAGAGAATTGGGGGAATGCTTTAGAAGGAGTGTACAACATGCTTTAAAAGTTGTACAAAATTTTCAAGATATCTTAAATTTTCAAGAGTAACCGTAATAGTCCTTTTAAAAAGGAGTATAGATTATACCATTATAGAGTCACCTTATTTTACAAACTCAATATTTTGTGCAAACTTTGTAAACCAATTACAACCATTGATTAGTTTAATCAAAGGCCATGATAAGATTCCTATATTCAAGAAAATTTGGTTATTTTCAAATTTAAAAAATTAATTGCTAACACATGGGACAATTGGTTATTTCCCACCAAATCTCTACATTTTGATTGGACAAAAATGAGTTTACATAGTTTGCACAAAATATTGAGTTTGTAAAATAAGGTGACTCTACCATTATAATCATCAAATCAAAACTTTCAAATTGAGTTCAAATGTTATGAGTCTGAAGACCAGTGATCGAGCTAATCTTTTTCAGTTTTTTATCAGTTGACCTTGAATATTATACATAAAATTCAATTGTTTATGTATAATTTAATATGTATAATTTATGTATATTTTTCAGTTTTCGCTGCGCGAGAGTACGTATCTAGTTTATTCAATATACTATACATGCATTTCTTTTAATTTATAAGAGACTTAATAGCTATAGAGTTGGTCTCTAAATAGGTTCTTTATCCAAATATCATCAAACTAAAATATGATAAAAACCTTTTTTTTTCTCAAAATATGAAACAAATTAAATTTGAAATACCAGAATTATGATAACGATATAAAGTTTATAGGAATTTCAACGTTGAGTTACAATGCAACTGATTCTTCGTCGTCATAATTTTAGACCTTTCGTCATCAACCATCCATGTATCTCATTTCTCATCCATCAATTGTCTATAATTTAGGTATGCTTAATTAAATAGTAGTACTGATTTGCCACATGATTACATTGAAGTTAAATTAAACCGATTACATTAAAACAATTTTACTAGTTTGGTTGGTTAGGTTAGACATCCTCTAAATTATGTGGTTCATTTTATGGTTTATAGTAATTAATCAACCTTTTTTATTTTAATAAATACTAGCTATTAGTTATAGCCAATAGCCTAACTAATTCATATTACTCATTTGTTTATAATTGCAAGCTTTCAAATCCTACTGTTAGTACATTTGATTTTTTTAAGTTAAATTTCTACCCAAACTATCAAAATAGTCAACCAAAAAATTCTTAAGCTTGACCATCACGACTTACTTCATTAATTTGCCCTGCAAAGTTATGACGTCAAACTTATTTGATCAATATTTTTTTACTAGTTAAACCAACTAAACAGAACCATATAACACTTAAACAAGGTTCGAGCCCCACGCCAAACTTGTTCGAAGAAGAAGAGCAAGGCAAATCGCTTTCACATCACATCAATTTACATTCACAATTGAATATTTGTATGTTCCATTATTCGATAGAGCCATGCCAAATGAACCTTTTTGTGTGCTAACTGAACTTTCTAATGAACTTAATATTTGTATATGCCAATATCAAATTTTTAAGTATACACCTTAATATGCTTTGATTCGAACCGAGTATAAACAAAAACTAGAGAAATCTAAAAAACCAAATCTTTTGGCCTAATCCAGATGAAACCAAATCAGATCACGACAACATTAAATTGGATCAAACATAATTAGACAATACTTTTTCCAAAATTGTATCTAAGTACAACATTTTTTGGAAGGCATAGCGGCGTCGAACCAAAGAATGACTACCATGAACACACACACGCACATACACGCACGCCTCCCCGGCGGTATCAAGCATCCAAGGGCAACCGACTAATCCGTCGTTGTCCCGGTCCAGCTTACGTTAGATCTAAAGCCCAACCACAGTCTTTGACTGGGCTGGGAGGGGTGGCCCAGTCTATGACTGGACCGGCCCAAAGACAGGATACTCCTCATGCCCTCAAATTGACTTTTCTTGCATTGAACCCGGATAGACTAATATACCATCACATTTCATAGTAGCATAGTACAAGGCTGGGATCAATTGATACCTGTCTCTAATAGGAACGGATTAATGGTCCAATGAATATTAGGCCATCCGCTGTCGACCCATTGCAACCCAATGGTTTCAGCTGCCACATCAGCGCCACATCAGCTTTTCACTATTTTACCCACAACTACCCAATTCATCCACTGTCGACCCAATACCTAACCCAATCTTACACACACTTATATTTTATTAAATAAAAAAAAAAAAAGAGAAAGAGGAGAGAGATAGAGAGAAAGAAGAGAGAGAAAGTGGGTAGGGGGTGGGGGTGGTTTGGGGGTGGAGGGTCTTCGGCTTTGAGAAGCTGATTGGCAACAACCCGTTGCCATCCACTATGGTGTTCATGCAAGCAACCCGAAGGGTAAGAGGTACCCGAAGGGGTACCCGCCATCCATAGTGGATGGCCTCAACATTATATCCTTACTTTTGTTTACAAGGAGAATAAATTAGTCGTTATTTTGAACCTCTTTCTTGTCCATCAATTGAAATTTGAAAAACGACAAATTCAGTTCTTGATATTGACTAAACCAGACCTCTTTACCTGACCTGACCGACTCATGTATTTAAATTTACAATAATACCCTCAGCCCTCAATGTTTATACGGTTCGGCCAACAACACTCCGATCTCCGGTCTTTTTCAACGTGAGGTTAGGGCTTTAATCACGCCCTCAAACCCCGGAGCCGCCCTTCGTCTTCATTTTGAATCTGGATCGATCTCTCTTCTCTCAGCCGCCATAGTTTCACACACTCACAAAAGGTAATAATCTTTTCTTAATTGCTTCTAATTGCGTAACAATGAATTTGAATTGACCTAATTATTCTTGATAGTGTGTTTTATTCGTCAGCAATTAGCACTTTTTGCCTGTTTTCACGCATGATTGAAGTTTTAATTAGTTGAAGGAAGTTATATTTGTACAGTTGATGTCGTGATTTCATTTTTATAGATTGATATTTGTCTGTGAAAAATAAAATAGGAATGTATCTTGTTTGGTGTTATGGTGCTTGGTGCATATTCATATAGGACTAGTAATCAAATTGTAGTTTATTGAGAATATGATTGTGATGAGAAATCATATCTGTATATAGAGGATCTTACAATATTCTAAATTTCTCAATCAATTCATATTGGGGAACAGTTGGTTAAAAGAAAACTAAGTTTTCTTAAATTGTTGCCCTAGCTAATTACTAACGAAATCACGGATAAAAGAATAAGATTAATAAAAATGTTGTTGATAATTGGTTCTTAATGTCTTCCTACTAAATTATTATCATCATCATGAAAGCAATTGCATAGAATCTTCTCATGAAGATGTAGAGCAAGGAATGCAATTCAATGGCACAGTTGTCGCGATCTTCCTTTGCATTTCTATTCGGAATTTGACTCGGAGTGTTCTAAACTTATATATTCTTGTGTTCCTTTTTTAGTGGATTCATAACATTCCGTTATTGTTACTCTTGTAGTGAACATAAGTTAAATTGCTTTATCTCATCCACATTTGCTTACATGATTTTGAATAACTGTTTTGCAAGCCAGGTTTTTGGTACCTGTAGAGGGAATTGATTGGGTTGGATCTCGTAGGTAAGTGTGCTTGGAGTTATGAGATTATACCTTGCATGCGGTGATATTGCTTGGGTTCATCCTTGTAAACTGGTGCAAAGACAAGATGCCATATAATTACTTGTCGAGACTGAGAAGTTCATTCAGGCACGGGATTCACAGAACCAATGCTGCTCTAGGAGGTGATTTTCAGGACTCGCTGGAAGTTCTACTTGGCCATGGGAAACTTTTGTTTGGTAAACCTAGGTTCTACTCTGGACCTTTTGCAGAATCTGGTGACCTAAATGTCCTACTTCAACGCTGTACTCCTTGTGCTGTGCAATTGAACTTGCAGCCCGCAAGTAAAAAGAAGAACCTTTCGGTTATTGGAGCTGTTTCACGGACATTCTCAACCCCGTCAGTGTCAGGACCATCACTTCAAGTTTGCGGATATCACGTTGATAATCTGCCCTCTGGACCTGCCCATTTTTCGTTAGGTATTGGCAGTCATAAGGTGTGTATGGCTCTTTCCAGTTCTAGAGCTTTGCTTGGGGGAGGTTCTTTGAACAACTTAACTGCCACGCATGGGAACCTCATGGCGTCAATTGATAACTCTAATCTATCTTTTGCTGGTAGAAGTTTCCACAGTTGCAGCAAGATTAGTATGAATTCGAGAAATAAGGAACAATCGGGGAGTTTCTCTGTTTATGGATACTTTATGTACCATGCTGCCAAGACAAGTGGTGTTTGCAATCAGTTTTTAGGGTTTGAATGGAAGAGCTTCCACATCTCAACTCCGGCATGTTCAACTGCTGGAACAGTCCCTGATGGGTTCTCAGACAACAGTGTGTGTAATGATCAGCTTACGAATTCTGCAGATTCTTCTGATAGGTAATGTTTTTGTTTCAAATGTGGTTGGTCTGTTCACACTTCTTTTTAGGATAAGTAAAGAATATGAAAATAATTTGAAACATATGCCATTTGGTGTTGACTACAGGAAGACCTTATCAGACCGATCACTCAAGTTGCTCTCAGGATCATGTTATCTGCCTCATCCTGATAAGGAGGAAACGGGTGGGGAGGATGCTCACTTTATTTGTTCTGATGAGCAAGCAATAGGTGTAGCCGATGGTGTAGGTGGGTGGGCTGATCTTGGTATTGACGCTGGAGAATATGCACGGGAACTTATGTCAAATTCAGTAAATGCCGTACAAGATGAACCCCAGGGTTCTGTTGATCCTGCCAGGGTCTTGGAGAAAGCTTACACAAACACTAAAGCCAAAGGATCTTCAACTGCTTGCATCATTGCGCTCACAAATCAGGTAGCACTATCATCCAATCAGTCTAAGCATAAAGCAGCCTGTAAAGCTATATTTTGGCCATATTCGAAAGTTAGATGGATCAGCTAAAATGAATTCTTAGCAGGCTAACAGAGTCGATTAATTAATTATTCCTAGCAGTAACCTTGAGTTTTCTTATGCTTTCAGAAATTTAGAGGTGAATTCTAATTCATGTCCTCTATTTGCAGGGTCTTAATGCCATCAACTTAGGTGATAGTGGTTTCATGATAGTTAGAGATGGATGTACTGTTTTCCGGTCCCCTGCACAACAGCATGGTTTTAATTTCACTTACCAGCTGGAGAATGGAAGAAACAGTGATTTACCCAGCTCTGGTCAGGTTCGTTGGAACCATAGTTCCTATTAAAAGTTTGCCATGTATTTGTTCTGTTTCATCTTATCATTGAGTATTGCATCATGCTGTTGCTACAACATAGTTAATTGTCGGTTTTATGTCTCTTTATAATGTCACCAAATTATATTGACTTGACTTGAACAGATTACAATATGCTTGTTGAATAAAAGCAAATATTTTCAGTAACTAAATTTTTAAACACCCTAATATGTGTATGCCTTTGTTAAAAAGTTACAAAATAGCATATAGAAGTTACTTCTTACACAAAAGCATATCTAGCAAATATATTATTTCATCAAAGCAGTCAAATCCAATCTTTTGGTGTGAATACCCAGATTTAGCTTTTAGATTCGATTAGTAAAAAATGTTAATAAATATCTAATGGTGAAACTGATATACAAGAAGCAAATGATGATGCAGGTATTCTCGATTCCTGTTGCTCCGGGAGATGTGATAATAGCAGGCACAGATGGGCTGTTTGATAATTTGTACAACAATGATATCACTGCGGTGGTGGTTCATGCGGTGCGGGCTGGTTTGGAACCCCAGGTGACGGCTCAAAAGATAGCAGCTTTGGCACGACAAAGGGCACAAGAAAGGGACCGGCAAACACCTTTCTCTGCTGCAGCCCCAAAAAGCTGGTTTTCGTTACTATGGTGGGAAGCTTGATGATATTACCGTCGTTGTCTCCTATATCACCTCTTCCAAAAATGTAAGTCCCTCTCCCTCCCTCCCTCCTTCTCTCTCTCTCTCTCTCTCTCTCTCTCTCTATGTGCATATATATTTATATATCTCACACACAACATGCATGCATACAGCAATTGGAGTTGTGCAGCACAAAACCTTGTGTTAATGTGTATTTACATGGGATGGGATTTTGATAAATACTCATATTGGTGTTATATGCATGCAGGAGTCAGCATCGTCTCCGTCGTGAATCGAAGGGCTTGTTAGGAGATACATAGCATTGAAGCAAATTGAGTTGGAAATGCTTTAGTTGTATATAACATCACAGGAGTTACCATGGCATGTATGTTGAACCAAAAAATGGAATGGGTGGCTTTTTGTTCAACTTTGGGATTTGGTTCCATGTTTTTGATTACGAAATTAGTATTATGTGGGATGAAAAAAGACTGCTGTAATAATTCGTCTCAGCTAACCAGGGACCAATGTGGTCTATAATCGTTGGTTAAAGTAGGGATGAGTCTTGGTGCTTATCCGCAATGCAGTATAGATGATGTTTTTGCTTGGTAATTCGACAAGGTCAAGTTAATGAAAAAGACCAAGAGTTGACTAAACATGCTATATATCATACCCAGTGAGTGGTCTCATCTTTGGATGAAGGCAAGTAATAAATTGCATGGTTGTAGGAAGAATGATGAGAACAACACAAGAGCGAATTAAATGATGATGGTGTTGGCATTTGTTTTTTTAAGCCATACCATTCATATATTCTGCAACATCATAATATACTTTATGTAGTTTTGGTAGATTAACCCAACATAAGTATTTAATCTATACTTAAAACTGGAAAACCTGTTAAAATGTAAATAAGTTATGAATCGGTTATTTTACTAATTAACCTTTTTTTTGTAGTTAATTAATACGTATCCTAAATTTAATTGTGGAAATATCTAATTTCATATCAATGCATCAGAGAGTAAAGGAGAAAATTATTAAATGAAGAGTTAATTACATTTTTGGTCCCTGTGGTTTGATGATTTTAACACTCTGGGTCCATTTTGAAAATAATTATGGATTTGGTACTTGTGGTTTACGTTTTGTAACGCTTTGGGTCCATAAATGTTAACTCCATTAACTTTTTCTGTTAGATGAATTTCATACAAGGGTATTTTAGTCTTTCAATAGCACAGGGACCAAATATGTAAAAATAAAATAAATCACTATTTAACACCTTTTTATAGATTCACTTTTACAAAACCCTAATCTAGAACACCCATTTCCACTACCACCCATCAGCAGCCACACCCACCTCCATCGTTGCCAACCACCACCACCACCAACGCCGACCTCCACCACCAGAGCCACGTCCACCATTGGCAGCCTCCACCACCGTCGGCCTCTACCACCACGAGACCCGCCTCCACCATCGTCGGCTTCTACCACCACGAGACCCGCCTCCACCACCGCCGGTCTCCACCTCCACTATCGCCGGCCTCACCACCACGAGACCCGCCTCCACCACCACCAGATCGGCCTCCACCATTGCCGTCCTCAACCAGCACCAGATCCGCCTCCACCATCGTCGGCCTCTACCACCACGAGACCCGCCTCCACCACCGCCGGTCTCCACCTCCACCACCACCGGTCTCCACCTCCACCATTGCCGAGCTCACCACCACGAGACCCGCCTCTACCACCACCAGATCTGCCTCCACCATTGCCGTCCTCAACCAGCACCAGACCCGCCTCCACCATCGTCGGCCTCTACTATCACCCACAATCACCTCTCTCCGGCCACTGCTGCTCCATCCATCGTCGCCGCTGTCTCATCTCCCGTCGTCGATATCTCATCCGCCATTGATGAGTGAGTTTTCCGACAGAGGCATATCTTCCTCACTATCAACTCCATTTGGGTTTGGTTTGCATCTGGCATCCAAATTCCGTACATTCCTTCCCATAAATCAATTGTTCAACTCCAAATCTGAATAGATTTGCTTCCAATTCTTGAAGATTTGGTTCTTGAATATTTTAACAGAGCTTGGAAATCTCCATGCCTTCTCATTCATTTACCTCCACTATATATACTACAATATAAAAGAATATTTACCAAAACTATACACCACAAATTATGCCAAACATTAAGGAATTGATTTCCTAATTGATTTCCTTTCATCTAATACTCCCCCGCAGTCGAAACTTGGTGGGTTTTGAACGTTGAGACTGGATCTGAAATCTTCAAATAACACCCGAGGAAGTCCCTTGGTAAAAATGTCAGCATATTGGAACCGTGAAGGTATATGCAAGACACGTACATGACCCAGTGCCACCTTCTCACGAACAAAGTGAATATCGATCTCAATGTGTTTAGTACGCTGATGCTGAACGGGATTACCGGATAAGTACACCGCACTAACGTTGTCACAATATACGAATGTGGCCGTAGTTAGCGGGCAATGCAGTTCCAAAAGCAAATTACGTAACCAACATGTTTCGGATACAACATTTGCAACCCCACGATACTCTGCCTCCGCACTTGATCGAGCTATTGTCGGTTGATGTTTTGACGACCAAGAAAGCAAGCTATCGCCCAAGAAAACACAATATCCTGATGTAGATCGGTGGGTATCCGGACATCCACCCCAATCTGCATCAGTGTACGCCACTAAGTTCTTTGTACCCGATGTTGATGTCATGTGGTTTGTCGCACCCGTGTCCGATGTTGATGTCATGTGGTTTGTCGCACCCGTGTCCATATACCAATTTCCATCTGGTGGCGTCAAGGAAAGGGTGTGGAATGCCGATTCGAGATCTGTCAGGGCATATTGAGGGTAAGTAGTTGTATGGTGGACTTGTGGATGTCGAGAACCGAGCACTCCCGGGCCTGGAGATGGACCGGCTGGAGATGGGACGGGGGGCTGTGGTTGCGTAACAGATTGTTGCGGAGACCATGTTGGATATGGACAAGGTGGCGTGACCCAAGGTGGTGTCGAGCCCCTATCCCATGCATAATCATAGGGTGCCCAAGGAGGGCGGTTCCATGACTCTCGACCACGGCGTCCACCGCGGCTTCCTCGGCCTACACGTCCTCGACTACCACGACCCCTCCCCGAACGACCTCCATTATGATTCCATTGGTGAAACATTGGTTCATCCGAGAGCTGCTGGTTAGGTCGTGGAGTTTGATGTTGAGTTGGACGGGGTTGAGATCCGGCTTGAGCCACAAGAGCCGATTGAGATGGAAAAGAAGCTTGCTTATTTTTTCTTGATTCCTCAAGAGTGAGCATGCTCCGGGCTTGATAAAAAGGAGGCAAGGGATTAGTTTGCTGAATAATAGTTGCCACACCGTCGTAGTTTTCTGAGAGGCCGGCTACTAGCTGAAGAACAAGCCTTTGATTTGTGACTGGAGAGCCAACATTTGCCAACTGATCGGCAAGCATCTTTAGATTCTGGCAATATGCAGAAATATTCGGAAAATCCGACTGTTGGAGATTAGAAAACTGTTGTTCCAGATGGAGTGCTCGAGCATTCTTGTTGTCTTGAAATATGGATTTCAAGTGGTTCCAGGCAGCCTGAGCGGTAGAGTCCGGCTCTAAAATTGTGTGAAGAAGATCCGTAGAAATCGTTCCGTATATCCATTGTAACACAATGGCATCCAACCTAGCCCACAAATCTTTTTCCACAGATTCATCTCGAGGAGGTTGGATGTGATCGAGGACTTGAAAGGCTCGAGCATGGATTTTGAATAACTCAACCCATGATGCATATTGTCCTTTTTCGATCTCAAGGGTTATAGGAATGAAGGTACGTATATTCGATACCGTAAGAGCCGGATGATAGGGGG
The DNA here is from genome assembly GCA_030169165.1 of Centaurea solstitialis. Classification (NCBI taxonomy): domain Eukaryota; kingdom Viridiplantae; phylum Streptophyta; class Magnoliopsida; order Asterales; family Asteraceae; genus Centaurea; species Centaurea solstitialis. Next base: position 88,892,115 of record CM058040.1, on the reverse strand, counting down.
TTCGATTGGTGGTTTTAGGAGACGATGTATCGGTGGTTTTAGGAGACGATGTTTCGTCGGCCGTCATTGATCTAGCCGATGAGAGCTTTAGGAGAAGAAAGAATTATGGTAAGGCTTAAGGAGCAAGATAGCTTTAGGAGAAAAAAGAATAATGGCAAGGCTCTGATACCATAACAGAGCTTGGAAATCTCCATGCCTTCTCATTCATTTACCTCCACTATATATATTACAATATAAAAGAATATTTACCAAAACTATACACCACAAATTATGCCAAACATTAAGGAATTGATTTCCTAATTGATTTCCTTTCATCTAATATATTTGTTTTCATAGGGTATTTTTTGTTTTGAATTTAGATCTAGGCTTTTTCTTGTTTTTGTATTTAAGATTAGGGTTTTTTCTTGTATTTTTGAATAAGGTTTTTTTTTTTCCTGATGATATATGTTTCTCAATCTGATTTTTTAAGGATGAATGTGTGTCTCAATCTGATTGTTAAAGGATTAATGTGCTTCTTAACTTACTTTTTGGTGGTGGTGGGTGGTGGTGGTGGGTGGTTGTTGGTGGTGGTGGGTGGTGGGTGGTTGTTGGTTATATTGGGTGTTGAAGAAGGAAAATCAAATTGGGAAGAAAAAATTAATTAAAAAAAAGGAATTATTAAAAGACTAAAATACCCTTGTACAAAATCCATCTAACAGAAAAAGTTAATGGAGTTAACATTTATGGACCCAAAGCGTTACAAAACGTAAACCACAAGTACCAAATCCATAATTATTTTCAAAATGGACCCAGAGTGTTAAAATCACCAAACCACAGGGACCAAAAATGTAATTAACTCTTAAATGAATATGGGTATTGTTAGAAACATACGAGGCTACGACAAGTGTTGGCATTGAGATAGACAATTTACCTTACTTTTTGGATAGAATTAGTGGTCTTAAGATCATCTTTGCAGAATAGAGGAAGAGTCTGAAGATCATCTTTTCGGGAATTGCACTTACTTCAAAAAGTGGCTGTACGAATTCTGTTCCTGGTGGAATGTTTCGACTCCAATTCTCGAGTTGAATTACCTGTTACAATGGTGCAAGGTTTTAAATCTAAAAGGAGAAAAGGAGAAGGTTTTTATGGGGTCTTTCTATGTTCTTCTTTGGCTTGTTTGGAATCATAGAAATAACAAAATCTTCAGATCGACGGGAGAGTATCAACAGGGGAGACTTCAAGCGATTTCGTACTGCCGGATAAAAAGTAGACGGGGAAAGAAAACAGGGATGGATTGGACTTCTTGGTGTTGTGACCCACTTAATTCTTTCTAATCCCTTTGGTGTTTTCGCTTTGCTTGTAAACTGTCTTGTGGCGTTCTTTGTCTAGCTGCTGGCTGGACCTTTGTTTTCGTAATAAAGCGGGTTTGTCTTGGTGTGGGTGATGGCTTTGCCGAAGCTCATTGCCTTGTCTTCCCTTTTGCCGTTCAAAAAAAAAAAAAATAGTGGTCTTTGTTATGCTCGTAAAAGGACCCCCTAGAGATCTTTTATATGTGTTCATTGCTCTTACCCTTGAGGGTTAACTCACTTGCACCAAGACGTGGGTCTTTCGGGTTTCTTCCCATGTATCAGTGGTTGGAATCGAGGTGTGTGTAAGTTGGCTTGAACACTCATGCTTAACAAAAAATAAAATGAAAATGTTAATAATTCCTTACGAGACACTTGCTAACCGGTCAAAGATGTTATTTGCCAGGATTCTTAACTGGTTAGTGATCAATGGAGCCACCCTTACCTATCCAAGATTTTGAATATTTTTGTTGTTTAATTAACCAATGAACTCTAAATAATAAGTATTCATTTATTTAGAATGGGTTCAAACGAAAAACTAGAACCTAAGAAGCAATCTCAACCATTCATCCGGTCAAGAAAGACGGCTTTGACCGGTCCCCACTTTAATAATCTCTACCCTCCCATGAACTGCGTCAATCCTCCATGATCACGTCCACCATAACCTCGAGATGAGTGACTGAGATTACTCCTTACGTTCTCTTAAATTGATTCTCATTTGAACCTTCCCCTGTTTATTTAATCATCAAGTTGATCCATAAAACCGTTTTGTAGTGCCGGTTCTGGTCCAAAAGTCCAAAATAGAAGATAGTCAACTACTACCTGAAATGTCAACAAGCTCACCATCACCAACTACTACTACCAGATGCAAACTTAATCAATCATCATCTCTCCCTAAATCTTTGTATCATAATGGCGGCTCCTCCTGTGGGTCGCAGAGACAAGAACACACCTCAATCCATACGTGGATCCCGAATCGCCATTGCAATTCTCATCGGAATTCTACTCGGAGCCATCTTCGCATTTCTCTACCCTCATGGCCTCTTCTCTCCCAATCGAACTTCTCCCTTTCAAGCTCGCCGTCTCTCCAAATCAATCCTCCAGGTACACTTTCTGCTTTTTAATCCCACATCAATGTCTGTTCTACTTGCTTTGTTTAGGGTTTAAGTTTAATCGAAGCATTTCTGACTTTTTTTAGTTTTGCTCACCATGTGTTCGACGTTTTGCTTACTTGAATCTTTGATGGTGGAAATGTGTTCAATTTCAATTAACCACTTGTATTGTTGCTAATCAAAGAAAACTCGTTTCTTTTATTTGATCCCTGTGATAATGGTTTGTTCATGTCTCAAAGTCAACCATGATCAAGAAAGAAATTAGCATTGTTCTTCATTTCCCTCATTTTTAGCCCTGTAAAATTGATGATGGTTTGCTTCTTAATTACTCATATTGGCTGCTTGATCTGAAAAGCCATTGGATTTTATGCTCTTGTGAAACTCAAACATCAGGAACAAAAATATGCTTCTTTTGAACTCTTTGTGGGATATCCAAATTTCAAAAGTGGAAAGTTTGTTGTTTTTTTCAGATTGGATCAAAGGCATGTGAATCCTCGGAGCGAATCAACATGTTGAAATCAGACATTATGGATCTTTCAAGTAAGAACGATGAATTAAAGAAACAGGTCAGGGATTTAACTCGAAAATTGACGGCAGCTGAACAGAAAAACGGAAAGGCTGAGCACCAAGTTGTGGTGATCGCTGATCCCCAAAAGGCCGGGCCTTTTGGTAGCGTGAAGGGTATAAGAACCAACCCTTTAGTCCTTCCAGACAGCACCGTAAACCCAAGACTCGCAAAAATCTTGAAAAAGATCGCTGTCCAAAATGAGCTTATCGTCGTACTCGCAAATTCCAACGTTAAGGCCATGTTAAGGGTCTGGTTCGCCAGCATCAAGAAAGTAGGCATACCCAACTATCTAGTGGTGGCTTTAGACGACGAAATTGCGGACTTCTGCAAAGAAAAAGACATACCCTTTTACACACGAGATCCAGATGAGGGTATCGATTCGGTGGCTAAAACAGGCAGTAATCACGCAGTTTCAGGGCTGAAATTCAGAATCTTGAGGGAGTTTTTGCAGTTGGGTTACAGTGTTCTTCTATCGGATGTTGATATCGTATACTTACAGAACCCTTTTGATCATATATACAGGGATTCAGACGTTGAATCTATGTCTGATGGGCATGATAATATGACTGCTTACGGATATAATGATGTTTCCGATGATCCTTCAATGGGTTGGGCTAGATACGCTCATACAATGCGAATATGGGTTTACAACTCTGGGTTTTTCTATCTACGGCCTACTTTGCCGGCAATCGAGCTTTTAGATCGTGTGGCTGAGAGGCTCTCTCAGCCGCCACCGTCTTGGGATCAGGCGGTTTTTAATGAAGAGCTGTTTTATCCTTCTCATCCGGGTTACATCGGGCTTCATGCTTCCAAGAGAACGATGGATCGGTATCTGTTTATGAACAGTAAGACTCTATTTAAGGAAGTGAGAAAAGATGATGATTTGAAGAAGTTGAAGCCTGTGGTTGTTCATGTGAATTACCATCCTGATAAATTGCCAAGAATGAAAGCAGTCATGGAGTTTTATGTTGATGGGAAGAAAGATGCA
>CM058040.1:88830015-88879779 GCA_030169165.1 Centaurea solstitialis | reverse complement strand
CCACCGAATCGATACCCTCGTCTGGATCTCGTGTGTAAAAGGGTATGTCTTTTTCTTTGCAGAAGTCCGCAATTTCGTCGTCTAAAGCCACCACAAGATAGTTGGGTATGCCTACTTTCTTGATGCTGGCGAACCAGACCCTTAACATGGCCTTAACGTTGGAATTTGCGAGTACGACGATAAGCTCGTTTTGGACAGCTATCTTTTTCAAGATTTTTGCGAGTCTTGGGTTTATGGTACTGTCTGGAAGGACTAAAGGATTGGTTCTTATGCCCTTCACGCTACCGAAAGGCCCGGCTTTTTGGGGATCAGCGATCACCACAACTTGGTGCTCAGCCTTTCCGTTTTTCTGTTCAGCTGCCGTCAATTTTCGAGTTAAATCCCTGACCTGTTTCTTTAATTCATCGTTCTTACTTGATAGATCTATAATGTCTGATTTCAACATGTTGATTCGCTCCGAGGATTCACAAGCCTTCGATCCAATCTGAGAAAACAACAAATTTTGCACTTTTGAAATTTGGATATCCCACAAAGAGTTCAAAAGAAGCATATTTTTGTTCCTGATGTTTGAGTTTCACAAGAGCTTGAAATCCAATGGCTTTTCAAATCAAGCAACCAACATGAGTGATTAAGAAGCAAACCATCATCAATTTTACAGGGCTGAAAATGGGGAAAATGAAGAACAATGCTAATTTCTTTCTTGATCATGGTTGACTTTGAGTTTGAGACATAAACAAACCATTATTGCCACAGGGATCAAACAAAAGGAATGAGTTTTCTTTGATTAGCAACAATAAAAGTGCTTTGATTGAACCCATTTCCACCATCAAGATTCAAGTAAGCAAAACGTCGAACACATGGTGAGCAAAACTAAAAAAAGGTCGATTAAATTTAAACCCTAAAGAAAGCAAGTAGAACAGACAATGATTTGGGATTAAAAAGCAGAAAGTGTACCTGGAGGATTGATTTGGAGAGACGGCGAGCTTGAAAGGGAGAAGAAGTTCGATTGGGAGAGAAGAGGCCATGAGGGTAGAAGAATGCGAAGATGGCTCCGAGTAGAATTCCGATGAGAATTGCAATGGCGATTCGGGATCCACGTATGGATTGAGGTGTGTTCTTGTCTCTGCGACCCACAGGAGGAGCCGCCATTATGATACAAAGATTTAGGGAGAGATGATGATTGATTAAGTTTGCATCTGCTAGTAGTTGGTGTTGGTGATGGTGTTCTTGTTGACATTTCAGGTAGTTGACTATCTACTTTGGACTTTTGGACCATGAACCGGCACTACTATGCATCAACTTGATGATTAAACAAGCAGGGGAAGGTACAAACGAGAAACATGTCAATTTAAGAAAACGTGAGGAGTAATTTTAGCTATTTATCTCCCAATTACGGTGGACGTAATCATGGAGGATTGACGCGATTCATGGAAGGGTAGAGATTATTAAAGGAGGGACCGGTCAAAGCCGTCTTTGTTGACTGGATGAATAGTTGAAATTGCTTATTACGTTCTCTTAAATTAATATGTTTCTCGTTTGAACCCCCCTCTAAATAAATGAATACTTATTATTCAAAATCTTGGATAGTTAAGGGTGGCTCGATCGATCACTAACCGGGTAAGAATCCTGACAAATAACATCTTTGACCGGTTAGCAAGTGTCTTGTAAAAACTGATTAGTAGTTTTTTTTTTTTTGTTAAGTATGAATGTTCAAGCCAACTTACACACACCTCGATTCCAACCACTGATACATGGGAAGAAACCCGAAAGACCCACGTCTTGGTGCAAGTGAGTTAACCCTCAAGGGTAAGAGCAATGAACACACATCAAAGATCTCTAGGGGGTCCTTACGAGCATAACAAAGACCACTAATACTATCTCATAAGTAAGCATAGTGACTTTTACCCAATTAATTCTTAACAGATAAAAGACAAATAATAGTTGATGTTGACAATCTTACAAATAATGCAAGTGAATGTGGTTATTCTTACTAAACAAACACTTACCAGGTTAGCAATGGTAAATTGTCTATCTCAATGCCAACTATCGTAGCCTCGTAGGTTTCTAACCATTCCCATATTCAGTTAGTAATTTTCTTCTTTACTCTCTCTGATGGGTTGATACGAAATTAGATATTTCCACAGCTAAAATTAGGATACGTATTCATTAACTACAAAAAAAGGTTAATTAGTAAAATAACCAATTCATAACTTATTTACATTTTAACCGGTTTTCCAGTTTTAAGTATAGATTAAAAACTTATGTTGGGTTAATCTACCAAAACTACACATAGTATTTTATGATGTTACAGAATATACGAATGATATGGCTTAAAAAGAACAAATGCCAACACCATCATCATTTAATTCGCTCGTGTTATTCTTATCATTCTTCCTACAAGCATGCAACCACTTCACTTACCTTCATCAAAAGATGAGACCACTCACTCACTGGGTATGATATATAGCATGTATAGTCAACTCTTGGTCTTTTTCATTAAATTTGAGCATGTCGAATTACCAAGCAAAAACATCATCTATACTGCATTGCGGATAAGCACCAAGACTCATCCCTACTTTAACCAACGATTATAGACCACATTGGTCCCTGGTTAGCTGAGAAGAATTATTACAGTAGTCTTTTTTCATCCCACATAATACTAATTTCGTAATCAAAAACATGGAACCAAATCCCAAAGTTGAACAAAAAGGCACCCATTCCATTTTTTTGGTTCAACATACATGCCATGGTAACTCCTGTGATGTTATATACAACTAAAGCATTTCCAACTCAATTTGCTTCAATGCTATGTATCTCCTAACAAGCCCTTCGATTCACGATGGAGACGATGCTGACTCCTGCATGCATATAACACCAATATGAGTATTTATTAAAACCCCATCCCATGTAAATACACATTAACACAAGGTTTTGTGCTGCACAACTCCATTTGCTGTATGCATGCATGTTGTGTGTGTGAGATATAAATATATATATGCACGTAGAGAGAGAGGGAGAGGGAGAGGGAGAGGGAGAGGGACTTACATTTTTGGAAGAGGTGATATAGGAGACAACGACGGTAATATCATCAAGCTTCCCACCGTAGTAACGAAAACCAGCTTCTTGGGCTGCAGCAGAGAAAGGTGTTTGCCGGTCCCTTTCTTGTGCCCTTTGTCGTGCCAAAGCTGCTATCTTTTGAGCCGTCACCTGGGGTTCCAAACCAGCCCGCACCGCATGAACCACCACCGCAGTGATATCATTGTTGTACAAATTATCAAACAGCCCATCTGTGCCTGCTATTATCACATCTCCCGGAGCAACAGGAATCGAGAATACCTGCATCATCATTTGCTTCTTGTATATCAGTTTCACCATTACATATTTATTACCATTTTTTACTAATCGAATCTAAAAGCTAAATCTGGGTATTCAAACCAAAAGATTGGATTTGACTGCTTTGATGAAATAATATACTTGCTAGATATGATTTTGTGGAAGAAGTAACTTCTATATGCTATTTTGTAAGTTTTTAACAACGGCATACACATATTAGGGTGAAAATATTTGCTATCGTTCAACAAGCATATTGTAATCTGTTCAATTCAAGTCAATATAATTTGGTGACATTATAAAGAGACATAAAACCGACAATTAACTATAACGTAGCAACAGCATGATGAAATACTCAATGATAAGATGAAACAGAACAAATACATGGCAAACTTTTAATAGGAACTATGGTTCCAACGAACCTGACCAGAGCTGGGTAAATCACTGTTTCTTCCATTCTCCAGCTGGTAAGTGAAATTAAAACCATGCTGTTGTGCAGGGGACCGGAAAACAGTACATCCATCTCTAACTATCATGAAACCACTATCACCTAAGTTGATGGCATTAAGACCCTGCAAATAGAGGACATGAATTAGAATTCACCTCTAAATTTCTGAAAGCATAAGAAAACTCAAGGTTACTGCTAGGAAAGATTAATTAATCGACTCTGTTAGCCTGCTAAGAATTCATTTTAGCTGATCCATCTAACTTTCGAATATGGCCAAAATATAGCTTTACAGGCCGCTTTATGCTTAGACTGATTGGATGATAGTGCTACCTGATTTGTGAGCGCAATGATGCAAGCAGTTGAAGATCCTTTGGCTTTAGTGTTTGTGTAAGCTTTCTCCAAGACCCTGGCAGGATCAACAGAACCCTGGGGTTCATCTTGTACGGCATTTACTGAATTTGACATAAGTTCCCGTGCATATTCTCCAGCGTCAATACCAAGATCAGCCCACCCACCTACACCATCGGCTACACCTATTGCTTGCTCATCAGAACAAATAAAGTGAGCATCCTCCCCACCCGTTTCCTCCTTATCAGGATGAGGCAGATAACATGATCCTGAGAGCAACTTGAGTGATCGGTCTGATAAGGTCTTCCTGTAGTCAACACCAAATGGCATATGTTTCAAATTATTTTCATATTCTTTACTTATCCTAAAAAGAAGTCTGAACAGACCAACCACATTTGAAACAAAAACATTACCTATCAGAAGAATCTGCAGAATTCGTAAGCTGATCATTACACACACTGTTGTCTGAGAACCCATCAGGGACTGTTCCAGCAGTTGAACATGCCGGAGTTGAGATGTGGAAGCTCTTCCATTCAAACCCTAGAAACTGATTGCAAACACCACTTGTCTTGGCAGCATGGTACATAAAGTATCCATAAACAGAGAAACTCCCCGATTGTTCCTTATTTCTCGAATTCATACTAATCTTGCTGCAACTGTGGAAACTTCTACCAGCAAAAGATAGATTAGAGTTATCAATTGACGCCATGAGGTTCCCATGCGTGGCAGTTAAGTTGTTCAAAGAACCTCCCCCAAGCAAAGCTCTAGAACTGGAAAGAGCCATACACACCTTATGACTGCCAATACCTAACGAAAAATGGGCAGGTCCAGAGGGCAGATTATCAACGTGATATCCGCAAACTTGAAGTGATGGTCCTGACACTGACGGGGTTGAGAATGTCCGTGAAACAGCTCCAATAACCGAAAGGTTCTTCTTTTTACTAGCGGGCTGCAAGTTCAATTGCACAGCACAAGGAGTACAGCGTTGAAGTAGGACATTTAGGTCACCAGATTCTGCAAAAGGTCCAGAGTAGAACCTAGGTTTACCAAACAAAAGTTTCCCATGGCCAAGTAGAACTTCCAGCGAGTCCTGAAAATCACCTCCTAGAGCAGCATTGGTTCTGTGAATCCCGTGCCTGAATGAACTTCTCAGTCTCGAGAAGTAATTATATGGCATCTTGTCTTTGCACCAGTTTACAAGGACGATCCCAAGCAATATCACCGCATGCAAGATATAATCTCATAACTCCAAGCACACTTACCTACGAGATCCAACCCAATCCAATCAATTCCCTCTGCAGGTACCAAAAACCTGGCTTGCAAAACAGTTCTTCAGAATCATGTAAGCAAATGTGGATGGGATAAACCAATTTAACTTATGTTCACTACAAGAGTAACATTAATGGAATGTTATGAATCCACTAAAAAAGGAACACAAGAATATATAAGTTTAGAACACTCCGAGTCAAATTCCGAATAGAAATGCAAAGGAAGATCGCGACAACTGTGCCATTGAATTGCATTCCTTGCTCTACATCTTCATGAGAAGATTCGATTCTATGCAATTGCTTTCATGATGATGATAATAATTTAGTAGGAAGACATTAAGTACCAATTATCAACAACATTTTTATATATTTTATTCTTTTATTGGTGATTTAGCTAGGGCAACAATATGAATTGATTGAGAAATTTAGAATATTGTAAGATCCTCTACATACAGATATAATTTCTCATCACAATCATATTCTCAATAAACTACAATTTCCTTCAACTAATTAAAACTTCAATCATGCGCGAAAACAGGCAAAAAGTGCTTCGCTGACGAATTAAACACACTATTAGGTCAATTCAAATTCATCGAGTTCATCCACAGAAACAAATAACTCATTGTCACGCAATTAGAAGCAATTAAGAAAAGATTATTACCTTTTGTGACTGTGTGAAACTATGGCGGCTGAGAGAAGAGAGATCGATCCAGATTCAAAATGAAGACGAAGAAGAGTAGGGGCGGCTCCGGGGTTTGAGGGCGTGATTAAAGCCCTAACCTCACGTTGAAAAAGACCGGAGATCGGAGTTTTGGGTCGAACCGTATTGACATTGAGGCTGAGGGTATTATTGTAAATTTAACACATGAGTCGGTCAGGTCAGGTAAAGAGGTCTGGTTTAGTCAATATCAAGAACTGAATTTGTCGCTTTTCAAATTTCAATTGATGGACAAGAAAGAGGTTCAAAATAACGACTAATTTATTCTCCTTTTTAGACAAAATTAAGAATATAATGTTATATTCATTGGACCATTAATCCGTTCGAGAGGTGGGCAAAATCGGGTCGGGTCGGGTTTTGATCGAATCTCGTAAAGACTGGGCTTTTCGGGCCTTGGTTTGATTGGGCTCAGGCCAGGCCAGGCCAGACCGGGCCTTAAGTGTGATACCGGGGCCCGTTACATGTAAAAAAAAGCCTAGGCTTTGAGGACCGGCATCGAATAACTTTTTTTTCTTTTTCTTTTCTTTTTTTCTAACTTATAAAACTACAATTATTTTTATAATTCTAATAATAATGATTATATACAATATAAACTAGATTTATTTTATTTTAAACCACTAAAACTAAACTATATAAAATAAATATATTTCAAAAGTTCAAGAAAATTACGAAAATGCCACTGAAAAACGGGCCAAGCCCGAGCCAGGCCTGTCGAGCCGGGATTTCAAAACTTCCAAAACTAGGTTCGGGCCAGGCCTGTCGAGCCGGAATTTCAAACTTCCAAAACTAGGTTCGGGCTAGGCCTGTCAAAGAGGAGTGTGTGTGTGTGTGTGTGTGTATTTTCGTGGTAGTGGGTTCGTTGTTGCTATGCTTTCCAAGAAAAATGTTTTAGTTAAATACAATTTTGGAAAAAGTATTGTCTAATTTTGTTTGATCCAATTTAATGTTGTTATGATCTGATTTGGTTTCATCTGGATTAGGCCAAAAGATTTTTTTGGTTTTTTCAGCTTTCTCTAGTTTTTGCTTATACTCGGTTCGGATCTGTTAGAAATAGTATCCAAATTATTAACTATTGGTAGTATTTAATAATGGCAGGGTCCTTAAGAGCCAAATAAACAATTAGGAAATTAGAGAGGTTAAAGTAATTAATTTATTTATCAATTGATAATAAATATAATTAATTAGATAATAGCTTGATAATAATTAAAATAGTTTTTAATTAAGTTATCAAGTTGTAAAAGAATTAGGATATCTAATTATATATTAGAGATAATGAGCTGATAATAATTAAAAAGATTTTTAATTGGTTTATCAGTACATTTAGGATTAGGAACCCTAAGTCAAAGAGGTTATAAATAGGCAGTGGCGGATCCAGAATTTTTTCCTAGTGGGGTCACCTTTAAGGAAAATTAAATGCTCGTAAAATTGCCGGTGTAATTTTAGACTAAATATAATGTTTCAAGGGATTTTTATAGTTTTTTGGTTGATTTCAAATGATTTTTAAGGGTTTTTTTTCAATTTCGTTGGGTTTTTTACATTTTTTGGTTGATTTCAATGGTGTTTTTTAGTTTCTTGTTTGATTTTAAGAATGTTTTTTTGTTCATTTTGATGCAAATCTTTACTTGGGGTCCTAGATAAGAAATGAGTGGGGGATGTTGGGTTGAAAGTTACAAAATTTATTATTTTTACCTTAAAAAATTATCTTTTCTTTCCTTTTAGTGGGGTCCCTTCCCCCCCCCCCCCCCCCTAATTTACCTATGGATCCGCCCCCTGTAAATAGGTGCATTGGAATCAAACTCAATTCATCAATTAATTCACTCTCTTCTCTTTGTGGCATCCTCCTTTCTTTCCCTTTCCAAATCGCCAAAAGGTTTTAAGCGTTCTAGAGAGATTCATACTACTGGTCCTTGACATCCAAGAGACAATATCAAAGGTTTGATTTTTCTATTGAGTTTTTCAACAATCGCTATCATCAAGTAAGTTTTCTTGATCATTCTTTTGTAGTTAAAGTTTCTAGAACATGAATATGCTTAAAGGTTATTAATTGTTGTTACCGTTGATTTTTTTAATATGTTTTCGTTGCTTGAATATGGTAATAAATTTGATTAAAACCTAACAGGATCAAAGCATATCAAAATGTATACTTAAAAAATTGATATTGGCATATGCAATTATTAAGTTGATTAGAAAGTTCAGTTAGCACATAAAAAGGTTCATTTAGCATGGTTCTATCGAATAATGGAACATACAAATATTCAATTGTGAATGTAAATTGATGCGATGTGAAAGCGATTTGCCTTGCTCTTTTTCTTCAGACACGTTTGACGTGGTGCTCGAACCTTGTTTAAGTGTTATATGGTTTTGTTTAGTTGGTTTAACTAGTACAAAGATATTGATCAAATAAGTTTGACATCATAATTTTGTAGATCAAATTTATAAAGTAAGTCGTGATGGTTAAGCTTAAGATTTTTTTTGGTTAGACTATTTGATAGTTTGGGTAGAAATTTAACTTTAAAAAAAATCATATTTACTAACAATGACTATTTATGTTTAAGAGGGTGCATATCATCATTCATATTCACATAATAAGTCTTATTTAAAAAATGTAGGATAGCGGGATTTGAAAGCTTGCAATTATATGAGTAATATTAATTGACTTAGGATCAGGTGAGACCAAGCTGTTATTGTGAGACCGCGTGAGACCAATACCTAACGTATGAAACTTCACAAAAAAACACCGTGAATGTACATAAAACTCGAATACGCAGACCTAAAAATCACTTTCGATGCAAAAAAATATTGAAAACAAGCTAAAAACGAAACCTTCACAGCTCAAGTTCTGTGAAGGTTACATATATATAATGCGAACTTTCACAAAAAAAAGTGCTGTGAAGGTTTTGTTTTTTAACCTTTTTTGGCAATTTTTTTTTCAATAGTGTTTTTTAGTATGTTTTAAAGATGAATGTTCAATTTTTTTTACCTTCACAAATGTTTTGATGTGAAGTTTCAAGTAAAATATGTTGGTCTCACCGGTCTCACCAAAAAGGCTTGGTCTCACCGGTTAAGCTAACTCATATTAATTAGTTAGGCTATAACTAATTGCTAGTATTTATTAAAATATATATATATATATATATAAAACTTGATTTATTACTGCAAACCATAAATTGAACCATATAATTGAGTTTTGAATTGATTTAGAGGATATCTAACCTAACCAAACTAGTAAAATGTTTTAATTTAATCGGTTTAATTAGTTTCAGTGTAACCATGTGGCAAATTAGTACTACTATCTAATTAAGCACACCTAAATTATAGACAATTGATGGATGAGAAATGAGATACATAGATGATTAATGACGAAAGGTCTAAAATATGACGATGAAGAATCAGTTGTATTGTAACTCAACATTGAAAATCCTATAATTTTTAGGCCATTATCATAATTCTGGTATTTCAAATTTAATTTGTTTTATATTTTGAAAAAGAAATTAGGTTCTTATCATATTTTAGTTTAATGATATTTGGATGAATAACCTCTTTAAAGACCAACTCTATAGTTATTGAAGCCTCTTAAAAATTAAAAGAAATGCATGTATAGTATATTGAATAATTATAGATTTTATTCCTTAACTTATTTATTACAAAAGAAACGTCTAGCATGTAGTTTGTTGTGGATTTGGTCCCTCACGTTAACGATAATCCATTTTGTCTGTTAAGTATGAGGGTAAATTGGTCTATTTACTTTTTTATTTTTTTACTTTATTTTTTAACCACAAGAACCAAATGTGTAATTTACTCAAAACTATTTTGAAACCCAACTTGTTCAAACCAACAAGGACCAAATCTTGCATCCAATCTATCATCGCTTACAACCCTGGTGGCGTGACTTTTCAGGCGATCTAGATCCACTAGTGTGACTGCTCAGGCGAATCCATATCCACATTATGATTCGAGAGAACGAGATAGTCAGATAGGTCTAGAGAGCGATGGGTTTGGTTGACGGTGGGAGTTTCATATTGATGTGAGTGAGTCTCGTTGTCTTTTTTGGCAATTTAGGTCTGGTTCGAACCTCGCTGTCTTCTCTAATGGTTTTAGGTTTATTTGAGTTTCATCATTTTCTCCAATAACCTTTTCCTCTTCTCTGACAAGTTTCAACCATATTTGATTTCCTTCTGTTTGGTTTCACTTAGGGTCCATTAACATGTGTTTTCTACATCATGAATTCATGATTGATTCCTTCTACCATGTTTTCTTCAAGGTTTATATAGATTTTAATTTGTAGGTTTGATTCATGGTATCATATTTGATTTAGAATATGCTATTTTAGGTTTCATTTGGAACTTGATGTAGGTTTTAATTTAAGGTTTGCAATATAGTTCTTCATGATGATTCTTTGATTTTAGTTTTTATAGTTATTGATGTTTTTAATGGGTATAATTTACGTTTTCAAAACTAGAGTTTTTTGTTTATCATGTTCTTGATGGTTGAAAAAAAAGATGGTTAATAGAGAAAAGGAAAAGAAAAGAGACTCATCTTAAACATGACATGCATTATTATTGTTGGAGAAAAATAAAGTTATTAATTAAAATAATAGAAAAAAACTTAAATACCTTTTAGTTTAACAAAGATGATAGACGGGAATTAGTGTAAAAGACCAAATCCATAGCAAATTGCATACCAGGAGGTTTTGTTTATAATAAATGAAGATAAAGAACCAAATCCATAATAATTCACATACCTTAAGAACCATATCCATAATTTTCTCTAATATATTTTTTCATTTCAAAAGTTTATTGGAGATTCAGATCATTACATCTACTTTGAATGAACCATTTTGTTATCATAGAATATTTAAATAGATGAATCCTTTCTACTGAATTTTGTCTAGAAAATTGTCTTCTATCATTTTGCATATTGGTTAACTTTGAGGAAGATTCACCAAATTCTTCCATGATGGAAACATTCTTCTATTTGTTAGAAAAAGAATGTTTATCTTCTAAAGCTTCTCAAGTTCTATTTACATCAACATTTGACAAGACTTTTAAAGTACAAAATGGACGCACACTAGGAACTAGTAGTTCACTCCATGACAAACTTGAAGACCAATATATATATATATATATATGTGTGTGTGTGTGTGTGTGTGTGTGTGACAATTGTCCGATGCAGTTTATGCACAAGGTGTATAAATAGATGATCTCTACATGCAAAATACGCTTTTTGAAGAAGAAACTCCCCAATGCAAAAAATGGCAGAAATTATTCTCTCTAAGAAGCTCATAAAAATTTTACCAAGTTATTTAAAGTTATTGTTCTTCATTTCTCTTAGTGCATAAGTTATTAGAGTAGTTTTGAACTGTTCTTTTTCGCAACAACTTGTTTCTTTGTGTAGTTTTTGTTGAGAAATTAATAAAAGAGTTATATTATAGTAATTTTTTAGTATTTTATTCAACTTTCCCTTCTACGATACTTGTTATCCCTTTTGGTCATTACTAATTTGGGACTAACGGGATATATATAAAAAATCTCACGGGGATAAACAAAGTTACCAATCAAGCATCCTCATCACCAACTCCTCATCCCCTTTAGAGCATCTCCAACAGTTTCTCCAAATTTTCTCTAAAATGGAGAACTAAAAACTAAAATCTCTAAAAACAATTCCCTTCATCTCCAACAGCTTCCCCATTTTTGGAGATTTCTACATTGATTTTAATATTAAAATATTTATTAATCAATTAAAAAATTATTTCTCTTTCTCAATTATTACTTTTCATGGATTTCTATTGGTTGCTTCCAATTGTAATCATATTTGGAGTGATCTCCAAATATAGAGAAAAAATCTTCTCTCTCTTAACTTTCTCCATTTTGGGGATAGATTTGGAGAATCTGTTGGAGCATAAATTAACTCAAAATCTCCATTTTCCCCCATTTTCTCCATTTTGGGAATGCTGTTGGAGATTCTCTTAGGTTTTTCGCTTCCATATCCATCCCTTCGGTTATGTCGTGTTGAATTTGTTCATAAGTTTGGGTAGAGTTGTTCATATTATGGATCATTAATTTCTCTTTTTCTCCCCACCCCCTATAGCCAACATGCCTTAAAAACTACCCAAAGTACAACTCTACCTTTTTGTTATTCCCTACCATCACATGATTATTTTCAAGAAATCTTGATAAACTTCCATTATCAACAATCATTTGGTACGATCTTTGGCATAGTTTTTGATGCGGGCCGAGCTGTGGACGAGATGGCGTTGACGTTTCTTGAGGCCCATGATCGGTCCAACTTCAAAAGGGAATAACTTTCGCTCTGGTTGTCCGTTTCGGGCCTTAGACACGCTGTCTTAGTGTCGTTTTGGACTTTTTCGTGATTTTTGCTCTAGTCGTCTGTTTCGGGCCTTAGACACGCTGTCTTAGTGTCGTTTTGGACCTTTTCGTGGTTTTTTTTATGTTTTGGGCTTTTTTGTTCGGTCTGTTACTTTTGGGCAGGCCCGATTCGTTTGGTTGTTTATTTAGGGTTAATTTCGTGTTTTGCAAGACAATTAATCAATTACAGAACTTTTTGTTTTTCTTCCAATTCTTGAATTCCCAATTAGGGTTCAGGTTTTGAAGCCTAGGGTTTGGTATTCTTTGAATCAACAAACTTTAGAAGAGGTTGAACACGGTATTCGTAGAATCAACGTGTTTGATCTTTGTTTATCCCCACACACGCTACATCAGTTGGTATCAGAGCCGAATTCCCGGTTCCAATGCCTCCAAGGAGACCCCCACCAGTTCATAGACTCGATGAGGCCTATGAGCAAGAACTGGAGGATCGTTTCGTGAGAAGGATGGAAGCACGGCTTGATCAAGTAGTGGATCAATTGACTGGTCGGATGGCAGATCTGATCAATAGGAGGCACAACGATGAAGATTTTGTAAACGAGTTTGGCAGTGAAGATGAACCGTCTACCGTTTTTGCTTGGCATCTGGACAGGCGACCCCGAGAAAGCGATAGGCGTTGGGAGAACGGGATGAGAATCGATGTTCCAGAATTTGATGGCGAGAGTTTGAATCCGGAGGGTTTTATAGATTGGTTGGCTACGGTGGAGGAAGTGTTTGAGTTCAAAGGGGTTCCCGAGGACAAGCGAGTAGCGTTGATTGCTACTAGGCTTCGGGGAAGAGCCTCCGCCTGGTGGCAGCAAATGAAGCAAACCCGAAGCAGGCTGGGAAAATCAAAGATTGTGACATGGGAAAAGATGAAAAAAAATTTGCGGGCCAACTTTTTACCCCATAATTTCCAACGCGTGATGTACCAACGTTTGCAGAATTTGAAGCAGGGGGCGAAATCTGTGGATGATTATACAACCGAGTTTTACAAGTTGATAGCTCGTAATGATATTCAGGAGTCGGAGGCGCATCTTGTTTCTCGGTACATTGGAGGGTTGCGGGGTCAGATCATGGACTCCGTGAACCTGTTTGATCCGATGACTATCTCAGAGGCTCATCAAAGGGCTTTGGCTTTCGAGAAGCAGAGCCGTCGGGGGGGGGGGGGGGTTCTTATGCGCCTGCCAATATTGGGGGTAGTTCTGGTCAAAATAGCCTCATGCCGCATGGTGGTCCAAACCCTAACCAGAAGAATGTTGCGGGTGGTAATGCGGGGCCGATTCCAAAAGGGCCTAGTAGCAGTGGGTTGAAGTGTTTCAGTTGCGGAGAGTCGGGACATCGACAGTCGGAATGCAAACGGGCTGGAAAGAGGGTTATGTTTGGCGAGGTTGAAGATTGGCAGGATGATGACGGCGAAGAGGAGTACCACGAGGGCCCTTTGTATGACATCGAACCCCAATACGAAGAAGAGCTTGTCGATGGAGATGTAGGGGTAAGCCTGG
This sequence comes from Centaurea solstitialis, assembly GCA_030169165.1. Taxonomy (NCBI): domain Eukaryota; kingdom Viridiplantae; phylum Streptophyta; class Magnoliopsida; order Asterales; family Asteraceae; genus Centaurea; species Centaurea solstitialis. The sequence continues at coordinate 88,865,800 of CM058040.1, read as the reverse complement.
TAGTGAGACGTTCTTGTCTTACGCCAAAGGTCACTGACGATGATTGGCTCAAACATAATATTTTCCAGTCGACTTGTACCATTTCGGGAAAGGTGTGTAACTTTGTCATTGATTCGGGCAGTTGCGACAATCTGATTTCTGAAGATGCCGTTCGGAAGTTAGCTTTGAAGACAGAGAGTCATCCTAAGCCCTACAAACTCCAGTGGTTTAAGAAAGGTGGAGAGGTAACGGTCTCTAAACGTGCTCTCGTTCATTTTTCTATTGGTACTAGATATAAGGATGACGTTTGGTGCGACGTAGTCTCCATGGATGCTTGTCATTTATTGTTGGGTAGGCCGTGGGAGTATGATCGCAATGTAGTGCATGACGGGCGAGCTAATACTTACAGTTTTGTATTTGATGGTGTTAAGATCACACTTGTTCCTAGTAAGCCAAAAGAGTTAGTTGTCAAACCTTCGGGTACTCTTTTGACCCTTGCTCAGTTTGATGAGGAGCTTGGAAGTGCAGAAAGTGTTTTTGTGTTGATAGGTAAGGAAGTGGCTGAGGAGGTCAAGGTCCCGGATTCCATGGTTCCTTTACTTAGGGAATTTGATGATGTGTTCCCGGAAGAGCTACCGGCTGGTTTACCACCCTTACGCGATATTCAGCACCATGTTGATTTGGAGCCTGGAGCCCAGCTTCCCAATAGACCACACTACAGGATGAGTCCAGCAGAACATGAGGAGTTGCGTCGTCAGGTAGAGGACTTGGTTTCTAAGGGGCATGTCCGGGAGAGCATGAGCCCTTGTGCTGTTCCTGCTTTGTTGACTCCAAAGAAGGATGGGACGTGGCGTATGTGTGTTGATAGCCGTGCGATCAACAAAATTACTGTAAGGTACAGATTTCCCATTCCTCGGTTAGATGATTTGCTTGATCAGATTAGTGGTGCCACCATTTTTACGAAACTGGATTTAAAAAGTAGGTACTATCAGATTCGGCTTAGGCCTGGTGATGAATGGAAGACTGCGTTTAAAACTCGTGAAGGGTTATACGAGTGGTTGGTAATGCCTTTCGGATTATCAAACGCACCCAGTACCTTTATGCGTGTGATGAATCAGTTATTTAGGCCTTTTATTGGTAAGTTTGTAGTTGTCTACTTTGATGACATACTCATTTACAGTGCTACTTTTGGTGAGCATGTGGACCATGTCCGTCAAGTGTTGACTTTACTTCGTAGAGACAAGTTTTATGCAGCCATTAAGAAGTGTGTGTTTATGGTTCCCAAAGTTCTGTTTTTGGGATATGTTATTTCTGGAGAGGGGATACAAGTGGATGAGTCTAAGGTGGACGGCTGTCAAACAATGGCCCACGCCTAAGACTATAACTGATGTTCGTAGCTTTCATGGCCTCGCTTCATTCTATCGGCGGTTTATTCCCCATTTCAGCTCCATTATGGCACCAGTGACTGACTGTATGAAAGGTAAGACCTTTGTCTGGACCGATGAGGCTGAGTCGGCTTTTCAGTCAATCAAAGAAAAGCTCCAACGGCGCCTATTCTGGTACTACCTGATTTCTCTCAAGCTTTTGAATTACATACTGATGCTTCCAAGGTTGGGATTGGGGGAGTGTTGAGCCAAGGAGGACGACCCATTGCTTATTTCAGCGAGAAACTGACGGGTCCGAAGCTACGGTATAGTACTTATGATGTGGAGTTTTATGCGGTGGTTCAGGCTGTAAAGCACTGGCGACATTACCTTTTTCATAAGGAGTTTGTTCTATTTACTGATCATGATTCCTTGAGGCATTTGCACAGCCAAGACAAGGTCTCACATAAGCATGGGAGGTGGATTGCTTTCCTGGAGAAATTCACTTTTGTTGTGAAGCACAAGTCTGGGGCTTCTAATCGGGTGGCGGATGCGTTAAGCAGGCGGAGTAACATGTTGGTTTCTATGAGAGTTACCGTGCCAGGCTTCGATACTCTTATGGAACAACTCACTGTCGATCCCTATTTTTCTGTTGTTTTGCAGGATGTTCAATCTGGGCAGAATTCGGATTTTCTTATACATGATGGTTTTCTTTTTAAGGGGAATCAGTTGTGTATTCCAGATTCTAGCCTTCGCCTTCAGATCATCAAGGAGTTACATGGCGAGGGACATGTTGGTCGTGACCGCACCTTACAGTTGGTGCAATCTTCCTACTTTTGGCCTACTATGCGAAAGGAGGTGGATCGGTTCGTAAAGAGGTGCAAGATTTGTCAAGTCTCTAAGGGAACGGCCACCAATGCGGGGCTATATCTGCCTTTGCCTGTTCCGTTACAGCCGTGGGTGGATATTAGCATGGATTTTGTATTGGGATTACCGCGTACTCAACGAGGTAAGGACTCTGTTTTTGTGGTCGTGGACCGTTTTTCTAAAATGGTGCATTTTATTCCCTGTAAGAAGACGACGGATGCGGTTAAGGTGGCTCAATTGTTCTTTCGTGAAATTTATCGCTTGCATGGGTTACCATCTTCTATCGTGTCTGATAGGGACACTCGTTTTCTGAGTCATTTTTGGCGCAGTCTTTGGAACATGGTGAACACTAAGCTTAATTTCAGCAGTGCGTACCATCCTCAGACGGATGGGCAGACTGAGGTTGTTAACAGGTCACTTGGTAACCTTTTGCGCTGTTTGGTTGGTGATCATGTTAAGGCATGGGATCAAAAGTTGTGTCAAGCTGAGTTCGCCCATAATCATGCTGTCAACAGGAGTACTGGTTTTAGTCCTTTTCAGGTGGTTTATTCTGTTCAACCTCGTGGACCACTTGATTTGATGTCTCTTCCGGTTGCTGGTTCTGTTCCAAAGAAAGTGGAGGATTTCGTGGATGGGTTACATGAGGTTCACAAAGCTGTGTATGACAACTTGGTTCGTGCTAATGCCAAGTATAAGCAATTCGCAGATCAGACTCGCAGGCAAGTTGATTTTGAGGTTGGTGACTTTGTTTGGGCGGTGTTGACTAAGGATCGGTTCTCGGTCGGGGAGTACAACAAGTTGTCAGCCAAGAAGATTGGACCGGTAGAGATTGTCGAAAAAATTAACCCTAATGCTTATCGTCTGAAGCTACCAAGTCATATACGTTGTGCGGATGTTTTCAATGTGAAACATTTGCTCCCTTATCATGGGGATTCGTCGGATGATGAAGTCGCAGGGAATTCGAGGTCGAATTTTGTCCACCCAGGGGGGAATGATGCGGGCCGAGCTGTGGACGAGATGGCGTTGACGTTTCTTGAGGCCCATGATCGGTCCAACTTCAAAAGGGAATAACTTTCGCTCTGGTTGTCCGTTTCGGGCCTTAGACACGCTGTCTTAGTGTCGTTTTGGACTTTTTCGTGATTTTTGCTCTAATCGTCTGTTTCGGGCCTTAGACACGCTGTCTTAGTGTCGTTTTGGACCTTTTCGTGGTTTTTTTATGTTTTGGGCTTTTTTGTTCGGTCTGTTACTTTTGGGCAGGCCCGATTCGTTTGGTTGTTTATTTAGGGTTAATTTCGTGTTTTGCAAGACAATTAATCAATTACAGAACTTTTTGTTTTTCTTCCAATTCTTGAATTCCCAATTAGGGTTCAGGTTTTGAAGCCTAGGGTTTGGTATTCTTTGAATCAACAAACTTTAGAAGAGGTTGAACACGGTATTCGTAGAATCAACGTGTTTGATCTTTGTTTATCCCCACACACGCTACATCAGTTTTTTTTCAAAATGGAATTTGACTATGCTATCAAATTTAAACCTGTAGTTTAAATGGTATCAAGCCTGTCATTACTTTAAAGATTTGATTTAGAGATAATCTAGGTTTTAGTTAATTCTTTGTGTTTGTATGTGTCTTGGTGGTGTTGCAAGTGAAGATTGTTTATCTCCCACAAAGGCTAAAGATACATCATCATTTCCACCCAAAAAATCATTGGAATATAGATAGTGGTACAAACCCAACATAACCAAAGGAGATGGAGATGGAAGAGAAAAAATGAAGGCAATGGAAAGGAGTCGGTCATGAGGGGATGCTTGGCCGATGACTTTGTTTATCCGCGTGAGATGTTTTTATATACACATATACTGATAATGTTATAATGTTATATATTTACATTTTAAATAGAATTAGAGAAGATAATGAAAACTACAAATAGTGTTTCTAAAACTATGCCGAAGCTCAAAGCCCTTGTATCCTTTCTTTGCCGTTCAAAAAAAAAACTATAAAAGTTTATGTTCCATCTTATAAGATGTAAATAAGAGGGTTGTTAATTGCATTCTTTTTTAGTAGAGGATGGAATGCATTGAAAATGTAAAAAATTAATGTTGATGTATTATGCATGTGAGTCCCGATTCACCTTTTTAGAGTGTAAACGTTATCAGTCAAAGCCTAAAGAATCTCATCTTAAAGCCGTCAAACGTATTTTTAGATATCTGAAAGGTACTGTTAATCTTGGTCTATGGTATCCTAAAGGTACAGGTTATGAGTTGACAGGTTATACTGATGCGGATCATGGAGGATGCAAGTTAGATAGAAAAAGCACGACAGGACACATACAGTTTTTGGGAGATAAGCTAGTTAGCTGGGCATCTAAGAAGCAGAATTGTGTTTCACTTTCAACGGCCGAAGCTGAATATGTGGCTGCTGCAAGCTGTTGTTCTCAGATTATTTGGATGCGTACCCAGTTACGAGACTACGGATTCAAGTTTGATAAGATCCCGATTTACTGTGATTCAAAGAGCGCAATTGCTATCTCTTGCAATCCAGTTCAACACACGAAGACCAAACACATAGACATCAGGTATCATTTTATTAAAGATCATGTAGAGAAAGGTACGATAGAACTTTATTTTGTAAATACTGAATTTCAGTTGGCAGACTTGTTTACTAAAGCTTTGGATGAAAAGAGATTTAACTTTCTTATCACCAAGCTTGGTATGCGAACTCTGAAAACTTGAAATAGTATTTTCAAAATTTATTTCTTTGTATATTTTCTTTCTACATTTGTTTTTCATTTTTCAGTTTAATAAAGTGTGTTTCTTTGTTTGAGGGGGAGTCAATAAATAAATAAAACAAAAAGAGGTCATTCAAGTTTTGGTACAAGATATTTTTGAGGGGGAGCTACTAACTAACGCGGATTCATTTTTTACATGAATACCAAATTCTATTATCTGTTTTGTAGGTAATTCATATTTCGAGGGGGAGCTTATATGTATATATATAGTTTGGTATAAACACATATTTGAAAGATGAACAACTTTCGAGTATGAAAACAGTTTTCATAATTGTTCAAATCACTTCTCTATTCTCAAAGTTTTTCATGAATCTAGAAGTGAATTTTAAATGTTTTCATATTGAGGAATTGACGCATGTTTTATAAACCGTGTGTTTCCAAAGATTAATACTTGTGTATTATCTTTTCTTATACTGTTTAAGTATTCATACACAACGGTTTATGTTTTTCTTGTTTAGTTATTACCATGTCTCTAAAACGATCCAATTATTCGATGGTAATACACTCGTTTGAAATTCCAATTTGCGTCTAAGCGTTTGTTTGATCAGTCCGATACACCTTGTTTCATAAAGATATGTCTATATATCGTTCATATAGATATTTTCCTATCTTTCTGAACCATTCCTTTTTGATCATACCATCTGATGAAACAGTTTTTTCAAACAATTCTTTGTTTTTCATGTGCATTCAATATATATAATTGTTTGGAGATATCTTTTTGCTCATGTATTGTTTCTATACATCTTTTGAGCAAACTTTATCAAAGGCTATATGATTCAACCGATGAATCATCGATTTTGCAAGTTTAGGAAACATATTTCACGGGGAGTGAGGTTTTAAAACTTCTATGGACTGCCAGCGCCGGTAGCCCTACCCAAGAAGTTATCCTTGAGAGAAATGAGGGGTGAAGGGTCTCAATCAAAGAGTGGGGGAGATAACTCATCCGATTGAGTTATTCTCATAGTGTTAGAGCGGAAAAATGGAATAAGAGAGCTTGGTTAGAAGTGAGGAAGATTAAAAGAATTGGAGGGTGTGAGAACAGAGTTAAAAGAATATTAAACTCTGCACCAACCATTTCTAAGCCGGGCAACCACATAATCTATCGGTTCACGTTCTTTGGTGACTGATATTGAATCAAGGCAAAGCCCAATGCCGACTCTCGATTACACCCCACCAGCTACTCATTTTCTTCTCAACAAGAAAATGTTTCAATTCAGCACGGAGACGCAGCATATAATCTATCAGATTTTCATTCGGAAAGTCGATATTGAAAAAGAAGGAAGCTGTCCTGCCTTCGAACTTCATTTCTTGCACATCGAGTCAGTGAATATGTTTTTCACTATTTTGAGCCTTTTAAAGCATTTTATGCTATTTCTTTCAACACTTTGCACACAAGGAATTTGTTTCTTTGTCGGAACATTCATAGAAATACACCGGTATTTCAATGATTGAATGGAAGTCCTGGGGGGTGAACATCAATAAAGCCCTTTCTACAGTACATTCATTGTACTAAGTGGCTTTGTGCTACTTACAGGCATTTTAACTGTTTCATATGTTGATTCAGGGTTACCACTCTATGTCTGAATTTGAAAAGATTCGGATAACTTTTGGAATTGACGGATGGTCTATATTTTTGGATGGTGGTTCGGGAGGAAACGGATGGTGACTGATCTGCAAATTTCTCACTATTTGGTTGATATTTGGTTTGAAGATTAATCATTTCTACATTGTGATTTGATGATAAAATCATTTTTTCATCAAATAGGGGGAGAAAGAAAGAGAAATTGGGAGAATGAAAGAGAAATGATTATTTGCTCAATACATGTAATGTTTGTATTTGGCGATATGTTCGAGAATTGATCATTGTTGGTAAATGTTTTGATGATTTTGATAAAGTGAAGATTGAGAAGATTGTATATGTTTTACAAGTTTTGTGTCAGTTGGTTATTTCCAACTTGAATACAAAGGGGAAGATTGTTAGGGTTAAAAATATAGTTGTATTCAAGTTTGGTTTATATTTGTATTTTGTGTAAAGTTGAGGTGAGCTTAGTGTAAATACCCTAGGGGTATATAAGCTTTTAGAAGAGTTAGATTTCATAAGTGGAAGAGAGGATACGTATTGTCAGATCTAGTGATTGTTAGAGGAAAGAGAGAAAGTACAAAAACACCTACAACTACACACACTTTCAACTTTCTCTCTCCTCTTTAATGCTGAAAAGGACTCGAGATAAAACAAACATACTCGAGATACTAAAATGACACGCGTCAGCTTCGAGATAGACTCGAAAAATTCAAAAATACACTCGAGACATAACAACATCTTCTTCAAACCTCCATTGAAGGACCTCCATTGATGAACTTCGAACAAAACCTCGAAAATCCTTTATTTTAGGCTCAAAAATCATCAAATCTTCAAAATTAAACAACAAAAACTCAAATCTAACAACAATATATTATCAATCTACATCCAAATCTTCAAGATCTTCAAGCTCCAAATCCAAATTTCATCATTTTTGCTCCAAACTTCAAAAATCCAACACTTACCTTTAAATCTTCAACAATTTCACTGATCTCCTGCTCTGATACCACTTGTTAGTGCAAGAAATCAAGAACAATTAGAGGAGAGAGAGATCATGAAGTCATATCTTTATTCATCCATGGAGGAAAGAGAGAAAGTACAAAAACACCTACAACTACACACACTTAATCTCTTAGACGACTCTCATTAACTCTCTCAATTGACATTCCATCTCTATATATACCTCTACACTATAGCCTCTCTATCTATACAAGTATTTTCACTTTCACCCCTCACAATCTATTATTTACACAAACTAGTTTCTTTATAAAACTTTCACATATAAAGACATTTTATGTCCTAACAGTTTATGACTTGTAAGGGTAACCAACTATCCGTTTTGTACAAATGTTACCATGAAACTATTTTTTGTACTCAATTTACCATTGAACTCTATTATTTTTGTCCACATTGTACCATTATGACCGGAAACAACCAGTTTTTTCTTACGTGACAATTAAATTTAATTAAATAATGCTTATGTGGATCTGATGTGACAATGACTAAGATTCTCAATGGTATATTAAGTACAAAAAAAAATACTTCAATGGTAATATGTGTACAAACCACCACCACCACCAAAGCCTCCACCAAACCACCACCAAGACACCACCGCCACCGCCGCCGCCACCGCCACCGCCGCCGCCACCACCACCACCAAGACACCACCATTAGGACTATGATAGGGTAAATATTTTACCCTTACAACTAACAAATTTCGTGTAAATTCTTCTCATCCTTTCCATTTCTCTTGTCGAAACCGCGCTAAAAATCAATACTTGCACTCTTTTAATATACGCATACATTTATATATGTTTCTTGCATCTTATCACTTAAACTTATAGAAATTTTATGTGTTTTCAGGAACCGATGTCGTGGGCCGTTTTTGTGGATCTCTTTTATGGACCAAGTCATCAAAGTCGGGCCAAAGAATGGATGATGGGCTGTTTTTGATGGGCCAGCCGAATGGTTGATGGGCCGAGGCCCATTTCATTTTGATGAACTTTTTGGCCCATTTGGCCCATGGACATTTAGCTATATATATGTATGTATGTGGTTGAGTTGAAAATCATCCAAAAACATAACTAGTCTTAGTGATAACATAAACACTCTCTAGGTCATCATCTTGGTTTTCGATTTCTTGCAAGAACCGAATCCAAGATCTTTTGTTTCCATCATCACAAACATTTCTTGTTCATACTTTTGGTTCGGGTTTCCTCAAGGTGAGGCCGAACATAGCTTTTGGAGCACTTGGTGGGTTGGCTTTCGGGTCCTCTTGGAACTTGTTGTTAGCCCGAAAGCATCACCAAGTGTTTTGGTGATCTTTGGAATTTTAATCTACGTAATTTTCATGTTACCTCATCATCTTTAGTTTAAATCTCGTCCTTATACTTATATTTATATCTATACCAATATATAGTCACTCATATAATCTCATTATAATTTGCTCAATCACGTTTTGTTTCATCATAAGTTTGTTGTAAGATAAACCTCAATTCACATGTTCATATTAGTAATTGGTCATTTTTAGTTTATCTTATTGTTTGTTTTAATAATCAACTGGTCAATTCCAGTAACCATATTATATCAACTGTTTTAATTTTCACTGGTCAAGTCCAGTAACTGTACCTTATCAACTGCTTTAATTACTGCAATTTATAATTATTTCCACTGCACTAACGTTTTCTTGTCCAATCAATTATTTGTCTAAAAATAGTCACGAAACACACCAAAGCATGATAGGCTAATCTCATAGCTTGGGGTGTAAGGTTCAATTTGGAATGAATCTTTGGTAAAGAAAAAAGTCTTTTATATAAACTCAAATTTTTACCACTTCAAGTTTAATTGTCTCATTAAAGATTGTCCTTGGATTTTTACCGGTTAACTAGATGTACGAAAATGCGGTATCTTTTCAGAAGCTACTAAAATGTTATTTTGGGGGTATATGAGTGGGTGACAGCACTCGTTGCTATTAACTCACGTCTTTAACATTTCATTAAAGAGTATGTTTAATAATTAACTAGTAATAATCCAAGGACATGAAAATGTGTTAGTCTCTTAAGGGACTACATTTGGCACTATTCCTGATGTTGGTATCAGATCTAGTATCCCATTAAAGATTATAACTAATTATTTAACGATGAGTCAGATGCATGAAAATGTGTTAATCTTTCAGAGGTTACGTAAGTGTTGATTTTTAATATATTTTAACATTTCATTAAAGATTGCATCTAAACTCATCGATAAGTAATTGAGCTATATGAAAATGTGATAACTTTTCAGAAGTTACTTGGATATCATTTCTGCATAATTGAGAGTATTAAATTACTTTTCATTCAATTTACCTATTTTATTCCAACTAAAAGACTTTACACCCCTAGCTCCTTTTTAAAATTGTTCTCTTACAGTAGCTCATAATCAACCAACCAATCAAAATACTTTTTCATCCAAACCCCAATTGAAGTTAACTTTCACAAAAACTAAATCTCGAAAGGTTGTTTTCACCGCTTCCTTGTGGGAACGATATCTGGTACTTGTACCATCTTATTACTTGTTTTCAAGAAAAACGACAGTAATTGGAGGTTTATACTTGGACCAAAGGTTACTTGTTTTATTTCTTTTTACACACCTGTTTCTGGCACCGTCTGTTCATTTAAATAAAATAAAATCATAAAAGAAAAAGGTCGTGAAAACAGACGAACAAGTTTTTGGCGCCGCTGCCGGGGAAGCAACAAAGCAATTTTTCAATTTTAGTTTTAGAAAGTTAATTTTTCTCCCACCTTTTTGAGAAAAGAAAAAAAAAGAATTTATATATAATTATATATTTTCGAAAAAAAAACCAAAAAGATTTTTTTTTAGTTTATGCCAAGAAAATCACGTGGGGAATTTTTCAATCTAGACCCCGATATCGAAAGAACTTTTAGACGTCGTAAAAGGGAGCAAAGAAATTTGCAAGCTTCTACTTCGTCTGCAATGGAAGAAGAAAACGCATTTTTAGAAGAACTGTCATTTCCTGGAAACCCACCTGATGGAAGGTACAATAATGATGGTCTACCTCCACCTCTACCACCACCTCCTGGAGGTAATGGTAGAAATCGGCTGCAAGACATCCTACCACGTATGCTAGAACCACATGCTGGTCCTGTACCTATCATTCAGGAACCTGGACCACAAGTTCAGCAAGAAAATCCAGTTAATGGAATTTTACGAAACCCTCCACCACCTCTTAATAATAATCAACATATTGAAGATGCAGAACAACACATCTTTCGTCTGGCAAATTCCAAAGATAACAGTATGATGGATTATGCCATTCCTATTGTACATCAATTGCAAACAGGAATACGTGATCCAACATGCAATGTCCCGCATTTTGAGCTAAAAACTGTGATGTTTCAGATGTTACAGAATAATGGTCAATTTGCAGGATTGTCAAAGGAAGACCCACATGCTCATCTCAGATATTTCTTAGAAATTGCAGGATCATTTAGACTACGAGGAATTTCTGATGACGCTTTAAAATTAAAACTTTTTCCTTTTTCACTAAGTCATCATGCCAGAGCCTGGTACAATTCCTTGAAACCAAACTCTATTTTTACTTGGGATCAAATGGCTGAAGTATTTTAAAAAAAATATTTTCCACCATTAAGAAATGCTCAGTCTAGAAATGAGATCTGTACTTTCAGACAAGATGATGATGAAGCAGTTCCCACAGCTTGGGAAAGATTTAAAGAATTGTTGAGAAAATGCCCTCACCATGGCATTCCCTACTGCATTCAGCTAGAAACATTTTACAATGGCTTGAATTACCCAGCCAGACAAATGCTCGATGCTACTGCAGGAGGAGCTTTTACTGCTAGTTCTTATAATGAAGGATACAATATCCTTGAGAAGATTTCAAACAACAATGGACACTGGGCAGATTCTCGTGCAAAACCTTTACAACTATCTGGTACCAAGGATGATGGTAATTATTCAACACTTGCTAGTCAAGTACATGATATGGCAGTGATGCTTAAAAATCTCACTACTAACAAGCAAGTGGTGTCTAGTATCAACACTCCTGAACCATCAAAGCTACCTGTCCAATGTGCATACTGTGGTGAAAATCATCTTTTTGATAATTGTCCTGGAAATCCAGAAAAAGTCAATTACATTGGTAACAATGACAAAACTGGACCTTTTTCACCAACCTACAATCCTGGGTGGAGAGATCATCCACATTTAAAATGGAACAGCCCATCTCTTAACCCACAGTTGCCTAGGATACAAGGCCAGACTAACCAGTATCCTCAACAGCAAAGATAGTCCAATTTTCAAAACCAAGGGCAGTCACATTTTCAAAATCAAAAGCGTGTTCATTTTCAAGATGAAGAACCTCCTAGATTTCAACACACTTCACACAACCACTCACAGAATCACCAACAGACCACCTCTCCTAGATATCCACCAAGGCAAAACCAACAGATTGAGCCTTCACTAGAAACCATGATGAAAGGGTTTATTTCCCAAACCCAAGCATCAATCAAAAACCTTGAGACCCAAGTAGGTCAGATGGCTCTAGAAATTAGGAATAGGTCGGCTGGCTCTTTACCTAGTGACACTGAGATTCCTCAGAGACCAGGAAAAGAGCAAGTTAAAGCTGTAACTTTAAGAAGCGGAAAAGACTTGAGTAAGTCTGATAAGAAGAGTCAAAATCCTGAAAAGAATTTTGCATCATCTTCTTCCACTCCAACACACACTGACTCACCTACTCCAGCTGAGTCAGCTTTCACCTCACCTGTCCCCGACTTTCCATTTTTGTCTCCTGTAACATCTACAGGACCCCAAAGGACAAATTGGAAACCTCAGAGGAACACCAGTAGGGATGTGTCACAATCTGGTGACAATCCCAAGACCATTAGTAACACACTCCCCAAGGAGACAGACACCACTTTATCCACCACTGTGATGAAGCCTGTCTCTGTCACACCTTCACCATCACCATCACCTACACCTCAAAAGACTACCACTCCTACTTAGGTCCCTCTCTATATTCCATACCCTCAAAGGTTAAGGAATCAGAGAGAGGAAGCCCAATTTAAACAATTTCTTGTTGTTTTCAAACAATTGCATATCAACATACCTTTGTTGGAAGCAATTGAAAGGATGCCAAATTACACAAAGTTTTTAAAAGATATTTTGAACAAAAGGAAAAGGTTGACTGAGTATGAGACTGTAGCTCTGACTGAGGGATGTAGTGCTCTGTTAACCAAGAAAATTCCACCAAAAATGAAAGACCCAGGAAGTTTCACAATACCTTGTTCCATAGGAGGCAAGACCATTAGGAGAGCCCTATGTGATTTAGGTACAGACATTAACCTTATGCCTTTGTCTGTTTTTACTACCCTAGGAATAGGTGAAGCAAGACCTACCACTATATCCATTCAGTTAGCTGACAAGTCCATAGTTTGGCCTAAAGGCAAGATTGAGGATGTTTTGGTACAAGTAGATAAATTTATTTTTTAGCAGATTTTATCATCTTAGATTGTGAAGTAGATCAAGAAGTCCCTATCATTTTAGGAAGACCTTTTCTAGCAACAGGGAGAACACTGATAGATGTCCAGAAAGGTGAACTAACCATGAGAGTCCATGACCAAAGAGTGACTTTCAATGTCTTAGATTCTCTCAAATACCCTGATGAGAGAGAAGAGTGTTCCACCTTGAGTGAGATAGAAACCTGGTGTGAGGAAAAGACTTTAGGAGAAATCTTATGGGATGCAGACACTGATGATGAGACAGAAGATGACATTGAGGAAGTACCCTTAGTAACTGCTGCATTTGAAGTTTTAGAGAATGAGGATAGGAAAACTCTGGTCTCATCCTTACAAGTTGCACCAGACCTAGAGCTAAAACAACTTCCATCCAATTTAAAATATGTTTTTTTGGGAGACTCAGGAAAATTACCTGTCATTATTTCATCTTCCTTAGAGACAGATCAGGAAGAAAAATTAGTTAAGATGCTTAAACTTCATACCAAGGCCATAGGATGGACCATCGCTGATTTGAAGGGCATAAGCCCTACAATTTGTCAACATAAGATCATTTTAGAAGATAAAAAGTTCAACTCTGTTGAGCCTCAAAGGAGACTCAATCCAGTGATGAAAGATGTTATCAAAAAGGAAATTCTGAAATGGTTAGATGCTGGTATCATTTATCCTATTGCCAGTAGCACATGTGTCAGTCTTGTACAATGTGTACCTAAGAAGGGTGGGGTAACTGTAATCACAAATGATAAAAATGAACTCATACCCACCAGGACAGTCACAGGTTGGAGAATCTGTATGGATTACAGAAGACTCAACAAAGCCACTCAGAAAGACCACTTTCCTTTACCTTTTATTGACCAAATGTTAGATAGGTTAGCTGGTAAGGAATTTTACTGCTTTTTAGATGGTTATTCTGGTTACAATCAAATTGCCATAGCACCTGATGACCAGGAAAAGACCACCTTTACTTGTCCTTATGGGACCTTTGCTTTTAGAAGAATGCCTTTTGGATTATGCAATGCACCTGCCACTTTCCAAAGATGTATGATGTCTATTTTCTCTGACATGTTAGAAAACTCCATGGAAGTTTTTATGCATGATTTTTCTGTATATGGGACATCATATGATGATTGTTTGCAAAACCTGGAAAAAATTCTTAAAAGATGTGAAGAAACTGATTTGGTTTTAAATTGGGAAAAATGCCACTTTATGGTTAAAGAGGGAATTGTGTTAGGGCATCTCATATCCAAAAGAGGCATAGAAGTAGATAAAGCAAAGTTGGAGGTAATTGAAAAATTACCAGAGCCAACCACCGTAAAGGGAATCAGAAGTTTCCTTGGACATGCAGGTTTTTACAGAGGATTTATAAAAGATTTTTCCAAAATTTCAAAACCTCTTTGTTTATTGCTGCAACAGGACCATGCATTTGATTTTAATAAAGAATGTAGAATTGCTTTTAACATTTTGAAAAAGGCATTTGTCACTGCCCCTGTAGTAGTCACACCTGACTGGTCAAAACCTTTTGAAGTTATGTGTGATGCTAGTGATTGGGCAGTTGGAGCAGTATTAGGACAGAGAAAAGACAAGATTTTTCATTCCATCTATTATGCCAGTAAAACTCTCAATAATGCTCAAATAAATTATACCACCACTGAGAAAGAATTATTAGCTGTGGTTTTTGCTTTTGAAAAATTCAGATATTACTTAATAGGAACTAAGGTTATAATTCACACTGACCATGCTGCCATTAAGTATCTCATTTCTAAAAAGGATGCAAAACCAAGGCTAATAAGGTGAATCTTGTTGTTACAATAATTTGATTTGGAGATTATTGACAGAAAAGGCATAAACAATCAAGTTGCAGATCATCTGTCTAGATTAGAAAAACAGGACAATCCAGAACCTGGTACTGACATCTGTGAAACTTTCCAGATGAAAAGATTTTTGTTGTAAAACAATTGTCGGTACCATGGTTTGCTGATATTGTCAATTATTTAGCTTGTGGGATTACTCCTAAGGAGCTAAATAAACATGCACGAAGAAAATTAATTTTTGATTCAAAGAAATATTTATGGGATGACCCATTTTTATTTAAAATTTGTGCAGATCAGATGATCAGGAGATGTGTCCCTAAACAGGAGACCACTCAGATTATCCATCATTGTCATTCCGGACCATGTGGAGGTCATTTTAGTGGAAGTAGGACGGCTGCTAAAATTTTGCAGTCAGGTTTTTTCTGGCCTACTTTACATCAGGACTCTTACAGCTTTGCAAAAAGCTGTAATGAATGTCAGAGAAGTGGGAATATTTCTCGCAGAAATGAAATGCCTTTAAATGGAATTTTAGAAATAGAATTGTTTGACGTTTGGGGCATTGATTTCATGGGACCTTTTCCCATCTCAAATAACTGCTCTTACATTTTGGTCGCTGTAGATTACGTGTCCAAATGGGTGGAAGCTATGGCTTGCCATTCCAATGACGCAAAAACAGTAATTAAATTTTTGCAAAAACAAATTTTTTCAAGGTTTGGTACCCCACGTGCCCTGATCAGTGATGAGGGTACCCATTTTATAAATAAAATGTTGGAAGAAGTCCTGGAAAAATATGACATTAGGCACAGGGTAGCTACCGCTTACCACCCTCAAACCAATGGATTAGCAGAACTCTCTAATAGAGAGATAAAAGGAATCCTTGCTAAAGTAGTTAAACCACACAGACGGGATTGGGCATCCAAGTTGGATGATGCCTTATGGGCTTATAGGACTGCCTATAAGACTCCTATAGGGATGTCCCCATATAAGTTAGTTTACGGAAAAGCCTGTCATTTGCCCTTAGAATTAGAACACAAGGCTTACTGGGCCATCAAGGAATTAAACATGAGTCCTGACAAAGCTGGAAAGAAAATATTTTTACAAATTTGTGAGCTGGATGAACTTAGAAATAACTCTTATGAAAATGCCAAGCTATATAAAGAAAAAACAAAAAGATGGCACGACAAAAGAATTATTCCTAAGGAACTCACAGAAGGTCAGCAGGTACTGTTATTTAATTCCAGATTAAAATTATTTCCAGGGAAATTGAGTTCCCGATGGACGGGGCCGTTTACGATAGCAAAGGTTCACACCTACGGAGCTATCGAATTAATTGACCCTGAAAAGGGTACAACTTTCAAGGTAAACGGCCAACGAATAAAACCTTTTTACACATTGTCAGAAACATCAGAAACAGCAAGAAATGATTAAATTTCGTTTCCAAATTTTTACCAAGCTTTAAAAATAACGGAAGACAATTTTTCGCAAACCCCAATGTCTTTTCGTAATTTCCTCTCGTCATTTTATTTTGCGGCCCACTATCTAATTCCCACAAAAATTCAGCCCAATTCGTAAATTTTTTTTTTGGCACCTACAACTAAGTTTTTGAGCCCAACTTTTCTTGAAACACTACCAAGATTTAGATAAATCTGATTTTTATTCATTTACAAAAAGAATTAATATTCAAATTTTTTTAATTTATCAGTGCATTAAATGCACTGACATCTTCTCAATTTTCTTTTTGGAGGCGCCAGATATACCCCATGCAGAAGATCAGGGGTCATTTTTTTTCTTCTCCCTTTCAATCAAATCCACAGACCCCTGATCTCTCTCTCGCAGCTCTCATCGCCGGTCAAGACAAAGGCACCCGCCGGCGACTTCGCCGACGATTCTCGTAAGCTCGACAACGGCAGGTACGACCTCGTACTCCTCTGACCTCTGCGCTGACACCTGCACCCACCATCACCATCACCGCCTTCGACTTAACTAACCCCCCCTCCCATCAACTGTCGAAGATCAAATCGACCACCACCGGCCACCCTCGTACCTTTGACGGCCGCAAGTATAACCCCTGCCACCATCTGCCACCACGATCGCCATCACCGCCACCCCCTTTTTTCTCTCCTCTCTTGCTGTTACCAGAAACCCTAACCCCACCCCCACCCCTTTTCTTCATCTCGACAGCAATGCGACAACCCATCCCCCACCGTCTGACTATAAAAGAAGGTGAGCAACCTTCGATTTCGAACCACACGATGACTAGCCACAGAAACACCGGAAAGAAAAAGCGAACTCAACGCCACCGGACCCGGTTGGTGAATCGAACCTACATCACACCCACCACTGCCGATGAACCGGTTTCCGATTGAGAATCACGAGCAACGACGGAGGTCGAACTCATCCCAAACACGACATCCGAGTCCATCCACGCTCTCGCCGAGGCGGCGGCGATGGTGTCAACAGCCACCAACAACGGTTCGAAGGGTAAGGGTAAAATGATATCTATGTATATCGATGTTCAAACACCACAACAACCAAAACCCACTTTCGACCTTAACTGTACTCCTAGTGACCCTATGGACCCAACCAAGGGCAATTCCATCACTTTGGAAACCCTCATTGATCAGGCAAATCGAAACCTGGCTCTAAGTCTAGCTCAGTCCCAGATGATACCACCACCGCTAGCTTTAGGTCAGATTCATAGAACCCCCGACCAACCGTTTTCTGTTATGCACACCTATGCTAACCCTTCGGTCCAACCTACGGTGATGATGCTCAATACCTACGGACAACCGGTTCCGTATGTACCACCCCACGCAAGACCTAATATGCCAAACCCATATTATACCCCACCATCCTCACAGGCCACAGTCGCTAGAGTCACAGCCATACCCGTGACAAACCCACCAAGACTGAACCCATTGCCTCCAATTCGGAACATTTATAGTCGTCGTCCTTCGGTTGCACGAAACCTTAGTACATCAAACCCTAACCCAATCTCATGGGCACCCCCTACAAGGCCACCGTCTCACAAAGGTGGTAACTCGTCTAGAAACACTCATGGGGAGGTAAAAATTTTAACCCTATTTAGTAATGACATCGCAAGTTTGCGCTTTAATGTTTATTGTAATAAGATGGCACTTTCCCCAAAATGTTTTCTTAAGGAAACAATTTCACAAATATCTAAAATACGTGAGGTGATTGACACACACAAATGGAATATTTTATGTACAGTACCCCCACAATACAACTTGAGTTGGGTACGTGAATTTTACACGGAAATTTCCATTAGGGATTCTCAACAAATCCCTGTGCGGGGAACAATCGTAGATTATTCCCCGACATCCATCAACAGGCTTTTAGGCACTTCCCCTCAAGCTAACTCCAAATTACTCGCACTTGGCACACACTTGCACCCAAAGGACCTAGATGACATTTTGGCTACTCTCACCATTCCGGGATCGGATTGGTACTTTGAGGGCAATGTCAGACATATCCGCTTTAAAAACCTCACGGCCGAAGCACATGTTTGGGCACAATTTATCAAGTGTATTTTGTTTCCCACGAGTCATAATTCGAAATTAGGGATGGATAGGATTTTAATACTGTTTTGTATCCTAAAAGGATATCCTTTTGATGTTGGTACACTCATCTCCACTAACATCAAAACAAGTTGTACTAGGATTAACGGTCGGTTGTTCTACCCGACTATTATTCATTTGTTGATGAAAGACGCGAATGTCTTGGAATTTCCAACTGATATCTTTTCCAATGAAAAGATGGTACTCGGACGAAAAATTTTGAACAACTTATTGCGCTTAGGACCACTTGTACCCGATGGCAATTCTTCCTCGGATACACCCTCACTGGCATCATTTTTGCCCACTGCCACCAAGGCCCATGCTCCTAGTGAGCCAGTTGTACCTAACTTTAACTTTCAGATGCAGGACACCCGCGAAAGCCTCCGAATGCATCACAACAACCAAGTCCAGATCAGTTGGTTGACGCGCGCAATCTTCCAGTTCAGAGAATATGACGGCCAACGCGACCGAGTTTGGAGAGACACGGTTCGAGCTGTAAACCGGGACCTGCTGTACGGTCTACCACCGTATCCCTCCTTACCACCATTGGAGCCTATGCTCCAACCTCCTACTAACCGACAGTAGGCAGTGGTTTGACATCTCTCTCCTTCATCGAACTCTACTTTATGATTCCACATAATATTACTAACATCCTTTAACCTTTAAGCTTTGCATTACCTTAATTGAATTCTGCATGCATATCTACACTCAACATTTGGAATATGATCATACGTGCACCAATTGAGCACACGGCTGTTGACTACCAAGTTAAGGACAGCCGTGGTCATTTGCTCCAAACACGGCTTAGACCCGCATAATGCACATGTGCATATGATCATCTCTTGTTTAGCACACCTATAACACAAGCCAAACAAACCACTCCAAGGATGTTGGCACTTAGCACCATGCTAAAACAATGTCCAGCTTATTCATTAAGCCGCATACCCCGTGACATTAACCCTCCATCACAGCGAGTCTTATTCATTTAAAAGTGCATGGAATTTTTTTGCTCATCTAATTATGCATACATTTTGGTCCAACTTATTTCACAATGTTGTTTTGGGCCAACCTAGCTAAAACAACCCAAGGGCTGTTGACTGTTTTGCATAAGTCCAGCCACAGGGCTGCCGTTTGGCCTACGGATCACAAGCATCCACTACGCGTATCACGCTTGTGAGAATCAAAGCCCATGCTTGCATAATTATTATGTTTCAGTCCAAACACAGCCATGAGACTATTATTTGGTCCACAGCTTGTGACCACACACTTACATAGGTCTTATTATATCCGTAACGTTGCAATGTTGGTTGTCAAGGTTGGTAGCCACGACAGGTTTTGAACACTATAGCATTTCTTTAAAACCACCACTTGTCGTCTATTAGCTTTTGGACGTAATTGGAAAGTATCCCCTCTACAAAACCACTAAGTTCACTCTTTTAATACACTAAGTTGTCAAAAATCACCATCTGTTTTTCCAACGCACCATTGGAAGTCAAAACTCCTCTTTTCTCTTATTCTCTTTAATTTTATGAACACATTTTTACTTGCATCGTAGGGTTAATTGTGGATCAAGTTTGCATAACACTAACTTTTGTAGCATCTTCCAAGCACAAGGCTCGCAATCACTCCTACACACTAACCTTCCCAATATAACCAAGTTTCTAATACTCACTTACTCTTATCTCTTATCTCTACGGTCCTCTCATACGCAATACTTCTATTTGCTTGAGGACAAGCAAAATCTCAAAATTTAGGGATGGATAACACCCCCCCCCCCCCAAACTCAGTAAATAGCTCTAACAAATACTTACCCAAAAGATTTTTCTTTTTCTCTCTCTCTTTCTCTCTTTCTTGCTTTACCACCCAAACTCCTGTACAAAACTCACATAGATAAGGTACTTGACGATTAGTCAAATCAACACATATGCCAGAATAGGACTATACCATACCTCAATATGAGACGATGGCAGTAAAATTGTGCCATTTCAGAGGATGTATAAGTAACAAGAATACAATACATGCCTAAAGCACCTTTTTCCATGACAAACCGTGAGCTAACCTTGCAATGGAAGAACCAATAAAGTTTAACTATGCATCACTTTTTCAACTACTAACACTAACTGTCAAAATAATAAAAGTGTTGCATAAAATTGTAAAATTTCGTTATCTTTGGAAAAACAATGGTCAAGATGACAATTTCTTGATAATTAAAGGAAACTAGCTTAGTGAATCAAAATTTTGTTCAAAATACTTTCTTTTCGTCGCTTGAGGACAAGCAACCATTCAAGTTTAGGGATGTGATAGGGTAAATATTTTACCCTTACAACTAACAAATTTCGTGTAAATTCTTCTCATCCTTTCCATTTCTCTTGTCGAAACCGCGCTAAAAATCAATACTTGCACTCTTTTAATATACGCATACATTTATATATGTTTCTTGCATCTTATCACTTAAACTTATAGAAATTTTATGTGTTTTCAGGAACCGATGTCGTGGGCCGTTTTTGTGGATCTCTTTTATGGACCAAGTCATCAAAGTCGGGCCAAAGAATGGATGATGGGCTGTTTTTGATGGGCCAGCCGAATGGTTGATGGGCCGAGGCCCATTTCATTTTGATGAACTTTTTGGCCCATTTGGCCCATGGACATTTAGCTATATATATGTATGTATGTGGTTGAGTTGAAAATCATCCAAAAACATAACTAGTCTTAGTGATAACATAAACACTCTCTAGGTCATCATCTTGGTTTTCGGTTTCTTGCAAGAACCGAATCCAAGATCTTTTGTTTCCATCATCACAAACATTTCTTGTTCATACTTTTGGTTCGGGTTTCCTCAAGGTGAGGCCGAACATAGCTTTTGGAGCACTTGGTGGGTTGGCTTTCGGGTCCTCTTGGAACTTGTTGTTAGCCCGAAAGCATCATCAAGTGTTTTGGTGATCTTTGGAATTTTAATCTACGTAATTTTCATGTTACCTCATCATCTTTAGTTTAAATCTCGTCCTTATACTTATATTTATATCTATACCAATATATAGTCACTCATATAATCTCATTATAATTTGCTCAATCATGTTTTGTTTCATCATAAGTTTGTTGTAAGATAAACCTCAATTCGCATGTTCATATTAGTAATTGGTTATTTTTAGTTTATCTTATTGTTTGCTTTAATAATCAACTGGTCAATTCCAGTAACCATATTATATCAACTGTTTTAATTTTCACTGGTCAAGTCCAGTAACTGTACCTTATCAACTGCTTTAATTACTGCAATTTATAATTATTTCCACTGCACTAACGTTTTCTTGTCCAATCAATTATTTGTCTAAAAAATAGTCACGAAACACACCAAAGCATGATAGGCTAATCTCATAGCTTGGGGTGTAAGGTTCAATTTGGAATGAATCTTTGGTAAAGAAAAAAGTCTTTTATATAAACTCAAATTTTTACCACTTCAAGTTTAATTGTCTCATTAAAGATTGTCCTTGGATTTTTACCGGTTAACTAGATGTACGAAAATGCGGTATCTTTTCAGAAGCTACTAAAATGTTATTTTGGGGGTATATGAGTGGGTGACAACACTCGTTGCTATTATCTCACGTCTTTAACATTTCATTAAAGAGTATGTTTAATAATTAACTAGTAATAATCCAAGGACATGAAAATGTGTTAGTCTCTTAAGGGACTACATTTGGCACTATTCCTGATGTTGGTATCAGATCTAGTATCCCATTAAAGATTGTAACTAATTATTTAACGATGAGTCAGATGCATGAAAATGTGTTAATCTTCAGAGGTTACGTAAGTGTTGATTTTTAATATATTTTAACATTTCATTAAAGATTGCATCTAAACTCATCGATAAGTAATTGAGCTATATGAAAATGTGATAACTTTTCAGAAGTTACTTGGATATCATTTCTGCATAATTGAGACTATTAAATTACTTTTCATTCAATTTACCTATTTTATTCCAACTAAAAGACTTTACACCCCTAGCTCCTTTTTAAAATTGTTCTCTTACAGTAGCTCATAATCAACCAACCAATCAAAATACTTTTTCATCCAAACCCCAATTGAAGTTAACTTTCACAAAAACTAAATCTCGAAAGGTTGTTTTCACCGCTTCCTTGTGGGAACGATATCTGGTACTTGTACCATTTTATTACTTGTTTTCAAGAAAAACGACAGTAATTGGAGGTTTATACTTGGACCAAAGGTTACTTGTTTTATTTCTTTTTACACACCTGTTTCTGGCACCGTCTGTTCATTTAAATAAAATAAAATCATAAAAGAAAAGGGTCGTGAAAACAGACGAACAGACTACCACCGCCACCGCCAAGACGCCACCACCACCATCGCCACCACCATCGCCACCGCCACCGCCACCATCGTCGCCACCGCCGTCGTCACCATATGGTTATGGTGGCGTGGTGGCGGCGGTGGTGGTGGTGTCTTGGTGGTGGCGATGGCGATGGTGTCTTGGTGGTGGTGGCAGCGGTGGACCGGTGGTGGTGGCGGCGGCAATGGTGGCGGTGGTGTCTTGGTGGTAGTTTGGTAGAGGCTTTGGTGGTGGTGGTTTGTACACATATTATCATTGAAGTATTTTTTGTGTACTTAATATACCATTGAGAATTCTAGTCATTGCCACATCAGATCCACGTAAGCATTATTTAATTAAGTTTAATTGCCACGTAAGAAAAAACTGGTTGTTCCCGATTATAATGGTATAATGTGTACATAAAAACAGAGTTCAACGATAAATTAAATACAAAAAATAGTTTTATGGTAACATTTGTATAAAATAAATAGTTGGTTACCCTTATAACTCATAAACTCTAAGTGTTAAATCACAAAAGGTACAAAATACCCTACCATGTAAATAAAGGGTTTATGACTTGCAAGGGTAACCAACTATTTGTTTTGTACAAATGTTACCATGAAACTATTTTTTGTACTCAATTGACCATTGAACTCTATTTTTTTGTACACATTATACCATTATGACCGGGAACAACCAGTTTTTTCTTACGTGGCAATTAACTTTAATTAAATAATGCTTACGTGGCAATGACTAGGATTCTCAATGGTATATTAACTACAAAAAATACTTCAATGGTATATTAAGTATAGAAAAAATACTTCAATGGTAATATGTGTACAAGACACCACTGCCACCACCGCCGCCACCACCGCTGCCACCACCACCGCCACCATTAGGACCACCGCCGCCACCACCAAGACACCACCGTCACCACCAAGACACCACCGCCGCCGCCACCGCCACCGCCACCACGATGGTGATGTCTTGATGGTGGCGATGGTGGTGGTGGTGGTCCTAATGGTGGCGGTGGCGGTGGTGGTATCTTGGTGGTGGTGTGGGTGGCGGCGGCGGACCGGTGGTGGCGGTGGTGTCTTGGTGGTGGTTTGGTGGAGGCTTTGGTGGTGGTGGTTTGTACACATATTACCATTGAAATATTTTTCTGTACTTAATATACCATTGAAATATTTTTTTTGTACTTAATATACCGTTGAGAATCCTAGTCATTGTCACGTCAGATCCACGTAAGCATTATTTAATTAAATTTAATTGCCACGTCAGAAAAAACTGGTTGTTCCCGGTCATAATGGTATAACGTGTACAAAAAATACAGTTCGATGGTCAATTGAGTACAAAAAATAGTTTCATGATAATATTTGTACAAAACGGATAGTTGGTTACCCTTACAAGTCATAAACCCGTAAATAAATCATTGGGACCAAACATAGAGAAAATAAAAGAATAAGATACGAAATGAATTATTAGAAAGTTGACTGAAAATGTCAGGGTTTGACTATCATTTATGGCATCAACTACGGGTATGTATGTATGTATATGTCCCTACCCACATAATATATAGCTGTTACACACTCTTCTCCTATCTCTCTCTGCCCATCTTTTAAGATCAGGTTTCATCTCTAAAATATATACCACATGGTTCTTTTACTCATTTATTATCATTAGTTTATACATACATATTTTATTTATTTTTAAATTAAAAGAAAGACAAAAGACTCATCTTTTTAAATTCAAATCTACCTACCTATTAATATAATACCCAAGTATAAACAAAAACTCAAAACAACGTTAAACAATGGTATGATTACAAGTCTCTCACACATAATATATAGAATGTTAATTGCATTATTTGACTTACTAACCATATTCTTAGGTTGTTCACAGCGGTGAGCGGGTGAAGCCCGTTGGCTTCCTCTTTACCCGCCACGCTGTTATGGGTTGGCTGCACAAAAATGTCAGCCCGCGGGTTGCAGCCTTTGCGGCTTGTAGAAATCGAACAAAATGTGAGAGGGTTGTGTGTGTGTTGTGTGTGTTGTGTGAGAGGGTTGGGTAAGAGTTGTAGAGGGTTGTAGAGGGTTATGGGAGGGTAAAGAGAGGGTTGGGAAAAAGCTGATATGACAGTTGATGTGGCATTAAAAAGTGAAATGTTTGGGAGGGTTGGGAGGGTTGGCTGTGTGCAGCCTTATAAAAATGAATTTCTCTTTCTTACACATCAACATCAAATCCTCTTTTTACATTTTCGATACATCACATCTCTATTAAAAGGATGTAAATAGCAACCCCCTATATAAACACTCATGTTAAGTACCTTAAATTCATAACTAATATTGTTTTTAATAAAATATAATGTTATTTAAGAAAAAAAAAACTTATAGTTAATAATCATAACTGGTCTAAAACTGAAAAAGACTTGACATTTCACAGTTGACTGAGCGACTGACAAACACAGGGGGTTTAAACTAGTCATACATAGAACTTGAATTTAACACTTTTGTGTGTTTGAACAAGGTTATCATACTCCTTTATTAGTTGAGTTGCTTTTTTAAAGATATAGCAACATCGAACGACTACCACACATACACACACGTACGCACAACTCTTCGATATACTCGAACATTCTTGGGCAACCCATTAATCCGTTAGAGCAATTTTAACACATTCTTTAAAATTAGAAAGATAGAGATCTTTAAGATTTTAGGTTATTTTTGTCTCTAACATATCTCCAAAATTGAAAAAAAAATAGAAGAGCCAATAAAATTTTCAAATGATTGCTTAACCTATAGAGAAAACATTTTGGTACATATATTGAATATATAAATGTTGCAACCTCCAAGAGAGAAAACTTATTGGTGTTAATGAAGTTTACGAAAATGCAAAAATGACCAAATAAAATGTAGTTTACTACACGTTGTGTTCTAAAAAAATAGTGGAAGAGAAAGGAAAAGGAAAAAAAAGGAAAAAAAGGGAAAAATAGGAAAAGAATGTAATTTTTTTTATTTGTGTTCTCGAAAATGGAAGTAATGAATAAGAAGAGAAAGCAGAAGTAAAAAAAGAAAAGAACTTTCTTTCCCCAGCTTTTCGTCCAAATGTGGGACTGGGAGGAAAGTTTTGGATGAAAACTCATCCTTATTTTTCTTCCTAATCCTTTCCCTTCCTTCGTAAAAAGTTTCGAGAACACAACTCTTTTTTTTTTACTTTCCTTCTCCTTATTTCCCTTTCCTTCCTAAAGTTTTTTTCGAAAACACACATTTTTTTAAAGTTTCCTCTCATTTCTCTCACTTTCCTTTCCTTTTCTTCGTTAAAAAGGTTTCGAGAACACATTAAAAACTTCGAATGATAGTCAACGCAACCAAAACTGTGTGAAACTCGTCATGCAATGGTTTCTCAACACGGTTGTAAATCACATATAATTTGGACATTTTGATCATCTTTTATAACCTAATAAATAAGTGTAAATTGTTTAAAACATATTAATAGTAAAAAGTTCACATTATACACCAAATGATTGAACAACCAAGTATATTGGCACCACTTATATTGTATTGAGGAATAAAGAAAGAGTTGAAACTTGAAAGTAGACCAAAACATGTGAGGTCTTAGATCTCAAAATGCCAACTGCCAAACATTAGTCCCCATCTTTTTCACACACATCACCATACCCAACATGCACACATAAATTTCAAAAATACACTTTGCTTCTTTCTTCCCAACTCTTTTTTCCTTTTTCTTTTTCTTTCCCTTTCTTTTTCTCAATTTTCAATAAACACAAGAACAAGATAATTACTTTTAAAAGTATATGAATTTTCATGCTGTAAATGTGAAGTTAGATGTATTTTTGGAAAAGAGTTACTAAAAAAGACAACATTTTTGTATTTTATTTTATCATAAAATATTACATTGTTTCAATCATTTATAACGTTTCTTATAGATGAAGTACATGATTTTTAACTTAATGTTGTCGGGATTATGTCATAGACATTGATTTTGTCTATAAGTGGCTATCGCTTTCGCTGATCTTTCTTCTTGCATAATTCTAATGAATTCGTTATGGGGCACTATTACCTCTTTAATTTGGATGTATTTTTTTTTAGCTATTGCCATTGTTTTTACT
Source organism: Centaurea solstitialis (assembly GCA_030169165.1). Lineage (NCBI taxonomy): Eukaryota > Viridiplantae > Streptophyta > Magnoliopsida > Asterales > Asteraceae > Centaurea > Centaurea solstitialis. The sequence continues at coordinate 88,838,859 of CM058040.1, read as the reverse complement.
CATGTATTCATCATTTACACGTACTTTGTTCAATCATACGATAAATCTTATTACTAAATTATACATTTGGAAGAACTCTTGGCATAAAATTTAAGAATGAATACTAACTAGTTGGAAAGCAATTTCTTCTAAAAAAACAAGAGCTTAAGAATAGGTTCAACAATGGTTTGTTGGTAATAAAAGTTGCGCTTTTAAAAAGAACACCCATAAACTTAAAATCATTACTCCTTTAAGGAAACAAGTAGCATTGCATCTAAGTAAAGAGAGAAAAATCTTAAGGGGGTGTTCGGTTTGTATAATGGAATTTGATAAAATTGGAATTCATAAAATAAGTTTCACTTTGAAGGAATCGAAATAGAATTTGATGGAATTTGACCACGTGATTGGTCGGTATGAATTCATTTATTTCACTTAAGTCAAGGAACACTGAATTCCTTAAATTGTGGAATTCAAAGGATTCCATCAACTTAATTTTGCGAACCAAATGTCACGTAGGAATTTGATCAAAATGACTTCTCATTCCAATTCCAGCAACTTCCTTTGAATTCCACGAATCAAAACAACCCCTAAGTTGCTAAGCTTAGTCAGTAAAAGAAACCACAACAGTTGTACTTGGTAGTTGAATGAGAAGTTTGAAGATAGAATATTTTTCAAAATCATAGGTGCAAGCAATAGCTATAAGCAATACATGCTTTATTTGTTTAAATTATGTGCACTTTGTTTTGTATACATGTAGCCTCCTTTCAATATTGTGCGGTTGTGTTAAGAGTATGGTCATACCAGTTAAACTTGGATAAAAATCATCTGTGCTAAAATTCACTATGTTATTCATGTTCAACAATCAGATGAATACACATAATCAATATGAAGAGAGATAAAAGTAATTTAAAATATATAAAATTCTGATTTATTATTATCTTGTTGGTTGGATAACGATGAAACATGAAAATTTGGTACAACAAATTTCTAATAAGCTTATTTTGCTTCTCATGGTTTTAAGGGTGCGTTTGGTGCACTGGACAGAGTGGGACAGGACAGGACAGGACAGCTCTGTCCTGCGTTTGGCGTGCCCCAACCTTGGACTAAGTAGAACACACTAGCACAAGACATGGGACAAGTGTGTCCACCCCTCTACCCATGGAACTAAGTGGAACAAGAAACTTATTGACCAAAATCCCCCTAAAATAAGAAACATAATCTAATATCCCTTATTTTTTCTTCAACCACTTTCTCCCAAACTTCGTCTCCTCTTCGATTTCACGACCTCAGATCTACCTCCCTCTCCGGCGATGTCCGGCGACCTGCGGCTGCTACCTCCGGCGACGTCCGACGACGTCCGGCGACCTGCGGCTGCTACCTCCGGCGACGTCCGGCGACGTCCGACGACGTCCGGCGACCTGCGGCTGCTACCTCCGGCGACGTCCGACGACGTCCGGCGACCTACGGCTGCTACCTCCGGCGACGTCCGACGACGTCCGGCAACCTGCCGCTACTACCTCCGGCGATGTCCGACGACCTGCCGCTGCCACCACCTCCCGCGACGTCCGACGTCCGGCGACCTCCACCTCCCTCTCCGGCTATGTCCGGCTACCGGCGGTTGCTACCTCCGGCGACATCCGGCGACCTCCGTTTCCCTCTTCGGCGATGTCCGGCGACCGGCGGCTGCTACCTCCGGCGACCTTCGCCTCCCTCTTCGGCGATGTCCGGCAACCTACGGCTGCTACCTCTAGCGACGTCCGATGACCTCCGCCTCCCTCTCCGGCAATGTCCGGCGACCTGCGGCTGCTACTTCCGGCGACGTCAGACGTCCGACGACAACTTATACACTTTATCAATAAAACAATATTATAAGGTTTTAAATTATTTGTTATTATGCATTTAAATTGATTAATTATTAATAAAATAGTAAACAACTCGTCAACTTATAGACTTTATCAATAAAACAATATTATAAGGTTTTAAATTCTTTGTTATTATGCATTTAAATTGATTAATTATTAATAAAACAGTAAACAAATCGTCATGGGTAAACTGGTCATTTTAACATGTTCTGGCTTGTCCTGTCCTATGTTGTTCTATCTTACCAAACGCTGGACACCTGTCATGTCCTGTCTGCGTACCAAACGCACCCTAAGTAATCTAACAAGGTCCCATTGTTAGTATGAACATTTCAAAAAATAGAGATTTTAAGTGGTCTTTAATTTTCATTTTAAAAAATTCTTTCATAAGTTAACCTATTAAAAATACTTAAAAGGATAAAATACTTGTTCCTGTATGTGTTCTATATATTTTAAGATTCATTCTCAGCAAACTTGAGGGTAGCAGTAGTGATTGCAATAGTATTTGCTCATCTGTCAGATTTTGGACCTGTTTTCTCTCATCTTTTATTTCTTGTAGTGATATCTCAATTTGGTTATTAGTTGGTTCGGCAGTAAACTATTAATTCGGTGTTGAAAATGTTGAAGAGTCTTTTAGTGGAACCAATTTGGACTTATATTTACTACACACTATTAATTCTCAATAGTGTAATGGGTCAATATAAATCAATTGACCCATTGTGTAATTGCATGAATAAAATCTAATAAGCTGTCCACACGTTAATCAATATAAATCAATTTCTTATAAAAATAATAGTAATAAACTAAAAATCATAAGACATACGAGTATATATTTTAATGTCATATGCTTACTATATATAAAACAAAAGATACAAAACACCACCTTACCTGCTGACTTCCTCTTTCAAAATTAAAATTCAAGAGAGAAATCGTTAACTAACTTTAACTAAAGAAGCGCCGGCTTCTTGTCACCGGAATCATCCCATTCCTTAGTCTGGAACACCCCACCGCCTCCCAGTGAGCTTAAAAACGCAGAGTACCCGGCGGAGGAGCCGCCAGCTCCGCCGCCCATCCCCAGTCCAAGAAAATCTAAGGTGGTGGGCGCCGGCGGACCCATTAGTAACTGATCTCTTCCGGTTCCAGATGAGTTGTCGTGTCTCTCCGGTTTGCTTTGAATGTTACTCCACTGACCAATGCGGGCTTCTTGGTAGTGATCCACAGTGGTGGAGGAGGAGGAGGAGGGCGGCGGTGCTAGCCCCAGTGCATGGAGGAAGGAGGTGTTCGAGGAAGTTGCACCCATTTGAGCGGCTTTCTGGAGCAAAGCGGTGGCGGAGAGAGCCGGTTGGACGTATTGACGGTGGAGGGTTTGGTCAGGCGGTGGGAATAAGGACGGGGCGGCGGTGGTGGAATGATACAAGGATGACGATAACGAAAGAGACATCGGTTCCACCGCGGAGCTCCGGTCGGTTTCAACGACACCACAGATGAGATTCGAGTAAGACGCCGGTGATGACTGGGATGAGGCCAAGACGGATGGTGATGCAAAAATACTTGCGAATACGCCTGTATTGTTATTGTTATTATTGTTGCCATTATCGGTCACAATATTAGTACCACTCGAGGTTGAGCCACCGCTCACGGTGGTGGTTGTGACGGTTGTCGTCGGAGCAGTGGCCGCTTCCGCCTCCGCAACAGTGACTTTCTGGTGAGGTAAAATACCCGGCGCTTTTTCCGGCACCTCTGAAACAAAAAGGGATAATTCGTTTAATATAGAAATGAAACAAATGACGGATTTGGTAGAATGAAAACATAATTAGGATCACTCTAAAAGGGAAGATGCATCATGTATGCTACTTTGATGGGGGGTTTAAAAGTTGATGGTAATTGTTTATGATTTAAAAGTACTTAGAATCTAGAAAAGCAAACAGTTTGAACTTTGCTACTACAAGCAAATGGAAAAGAAAAGCAGGAACAATCATGGCGTCCTTTTTCACACAAAATCTCTCTTTTTAATTACCTATAGCTTTTTCTTCGATCTTTGAGCTCTCTTCATTAATGGAGAGCTACTACTATTATACTACCCACTCTCTCTCTCTGTCACACACACACACACACTCGCTAAAAAACACACAGTAAAAGACAAATGCTTTACAACAAACAAATGATGCCAGTGGAGACACTAGGATATGCGCAAATTCGAAAGCTAGCTAGCTAGTGCGCTGAAGTAATTAAGCTTATTTTGATTACGATAAAGTTCAATTACGATTACCTGAGCTGTGGACGGATAGAACCGGAGAGAGTACGCCGGTGGACGGAGTCAGCGGCGGAGGCGGTGGACTACACGACGGAGGAAGAACAGCGACCTCCGGTTGATGATCAGAATTACTAATGGCAACGGTTTGAGTTTGAGATCTCGCACTCTCCTGAGCTAAAGCATCGCAGAAAGCTCTATGCGTGATGAAGCTATCTCTCCTTCATTATCAAAAAAAAACACAATCAGACTAATCGATTTCGCATAATTTAAAGGAATCGAAGTTAAATTGTTGAAGAAGAAGGTGTGACCTAGAAAATAAGGTTCCGCAATCGCATCGATACTCCTTGGTACCACAGGTTTTCATATGCGCTTTCCAATCGGACTGCACGGCGTATTTCTTCGAGCACCGCTCGCACTTCCACTTCTTCTCGCCGTGTTTTCTGGAGAAGTGCTTTTTGATGCGGTGAGATCGCCGAGGGCTCGCGACGGATCGTGGTGGATGCAGGTCTTCTCCGGACAAACATAAACGCGTTTTCTGATCTCCTTTCCGTCTCGTTGCTTTAGCTTCCACGGCAAGTTATGGCCTCGCCGATGAAGCTGAAGGTTCTGGTCTCGCTGAAATCCTTTGTTGCAGATCTCGCATACGAATCGGTTCGTTGCTAGTAGCGTCGTCGGTGACAGTGCGATCACCTCAGCATCTGGATCTGCAACCGACGAAACAAACAAACAATATCAAAATCAAAATCAAAATCAGTTAATCGCAATAGCATAAAATAGAAACCGAAAATTATCCTAACGGTTTACCAGGCATTCCAGGAAGATTCCTCTTCTTCTTCATCGGTTGCGTCTCCGGTGGAGCTACCGTCTGGTTACCACCACCACCGGATGAACATTCAGTTCCTTCAACTGAAGTTGCGGAAACCGCCATTGCCGAAGAATTCTCAAAATCAACCATAAGTTTAAAAGCTTATTAAAATCCAAAGGAATAAAAACTCAGCTTCGTAAATTGATTAGCAGTGTTGTGTAGCACATAAATTCATCTAACCTAGATACCGAATCACCTGCCTCATTCCTACACCGCCTAAGTGACAAAACCTTATCAACAAACTCACCAAAGCTTAAATTTCCAGCTGCAGAAGTACCAAAAAATATTGAAGATAATCCTATACCGCCGGTGGACGTCGTCGGAGATGGTCTAATATGGCGGCCGTTGGTTTGACGGTGAGAGAAAGAGAGAAGAGAGAGAGAGAGAAGATGAAGAGTGAGGATTAAAAATGTTTTTAGAGAGGAAAAAAAAAATGGGGTTAGAAGTGGCGGCCGTTAACCATGGGGGGGATTAATTTAACCATGGTTAAGGGGGAGGTACTTCGGGCACAAGTTAAGAGTGTGTATAGTGAAGGAGTGGGTTGAAATCCTGACCGTCCACGTGGTTGAATCAGCGAGGGTGTGGCATGTGTCGGAGAAGACGTAGTACTGGTACTCCTCAACCACGACGCCTTGGTTTGTCGTTTAGCATGAGACTTTGAAAATGAGTTCACATATGGATGAAATTACATGTAAGGACAAAAAAGACCCCTGAGGGTAATTCTGTCATTTCACCCAATATTCATCTACAGACCTTCTCTTTTGTCATATGGATGAAACAACGCGTATCTCTCTTAGAAATTTCTCCCTTTTCATTGTATGCTTGACTTGTGTCCGGCAAACTAGAGAATAACTTGTAAATTAATAAGCTCGGTAAATTAGGTTATAAATTAATTATATTTCATAAAAGTTGGTTTCTAAGTATCTAAAATGACTAAAAAGTGTGTAAGATATAATAACTAATATTAATAAAAGTACAAATAAAAAAACAATAAAAAGCTTTTAAAACACCACTCTAACTATCATTTCAATAAACTAGCAAATGATGGTCGGCTCAGTTGGTCTGATGTAGTTCCCATATGATGAAGGTCAAGAGTTCGACTCCTGCTGAAGTCCATTGTGAGGAATTTTCCTTGAACGGGTGCTGGGTTTGAATCTCAGCTGATGCCTTGAAACCCTTTAAATGGAAACTGGATAACTACGTTGGAGGTGGTTATTCTCCTTGGAGATGTTTCGAACTCGGGTAATCATCACTTGGTGTCATAGCGGTATGATAATATTCCATTGCACCAACAAGTCGTTCAAAAAAAAAGTTATGGTACATGCTTAGATAGACTAGCTAATTTCGCTCAAGCACAACTTAAAGTATACAATATTTAAAAATGAGACTTGGTTTATTTATTTTGCCGTAATAAATTTTCTATATTGTTATTGAAATTGAAAAATAAAGGATAAACCAAGACTTGATTAAAAATAACAAATGATTTTATTTATTTTCATTGACAAGATTAAACTACTAGATTATATATATATATAGAGATAGAGAGAGTGTTTTCCTTTTTAATGATATTAGTATGATAATATAATTAATACTAAGATTTTAAAAAGTAAAAAACAATTAACAATTAAGTATAATTTTTTAAAAGTTTTTGACTTTTAATTATTGTTTTAAAATTTTCATAACGAATCTATTTAGACATCCTCCGACCAGTAAGGAAAAGAAAAAAAAAAAACAATCAGTTGTATTTTGAATTATTAGACATATAAACTTATTTTTGTATTAAAAACATAATTAATCCACAATGTAGTTTTTGAGAGTTTTTTAGGAGTTTTTTCAAAAAACAAAAACCTCTTTATGAGGTTTTCACATAGTGGTGAGGTTTTTCATTAAAGGCTTTTTCATTTTTTGTGAGGTTTTGCGTCATAGCTTGTAACTGCACGGCCTGTTTTTTCAGAGGTTTTTTCGTATTTACAAAATTTTATAAAGATCTTGTATTAATCAGTTTTATTTCTTAATCTGTTTTATTTCATTTTAAAATTTATTATATATTAAAAAATTATGTATAATAAATACATAATTAATGCAATAGTATTTTCTCAATATAAATAAATATATATTTGTATTACTTTTAATGTATTTATTTTTATAAATAAAAATATAAATGATATAAAGTTAAAATGGTGGGACGCCGAAAAGTTTGAAAAAAAAGTTGAGTGAGGTTTTTACATACTGAAAATATATAGAGGTTTTTTGGTTGTTGAAATGGCAATAATGCATATTGCATAAGAAAAAACCATAAAAAAAAACATAAACCATCCACAGTGGTGGAACCTCTAAAAACCAACTTGCCATATTTTTCTCTCTCACATCATTGTCATCTCAACAAAGTAAAAACTTTCTTAAAACTCTACAGTTGAGGTTCTTATAAAAACCCCACTTTTTATTTCTTATATATTAATTAATAAATTTAGAGTATATATATATATATATTAAAATTTTCAAATATAATTCATTGTTTTTCACTTCTATATTAATATTAAATTTTCAATTTATATATTTTATTAACATATATGAAAAACAATTAAAACACAAATGTAACGTTATACTACAATTGAAAAAGAGGTACACCGTTACATAAATATTAATCTTTAAAAAAAGCATGAGTAAATACTTTATAATATAGATCATCGTAATCTCGATTTGATCAATTATGTTTAACCAGGTCGGAGCGAGGTTGATGATGAACTTCATTTGAAGATATTAATAGAATTCATGGATGAAACCTTGAAATATTTGTGTCAAGTTATCTAATTTTGATTTACATGTAGAAAAAATATTTAAAAATGATATAAACATAATAAATTAATGAAATAATTAAAAATCAAACTTCTTAAAAACAACTTATAAAATTTGTATAAAAATTTATAAGAAATAAAAAAATAGTTAAACATATATAAAATTTGTATTTAATTTTATATATGTTTAATTGCACAATATACATATATTATATAGATTTATTAAAAGAAACATAGTTAAGAAATAACAAAAATAATAAATAATATAATAACAAAAAAAGGAAGTATTATAATAACCCGAGTTCTTGTTCAAGCACCAGGATTCTAATAAGAACATGTGATTGAACAAGAACCTGTGACCTATAGTGCAGTTCCTGTAAAAACCTCAAAAAGAACCTTGTGAAAAACTAAACATTGTGGATGCTCTTAGTGGAAAAACTAAACATTGTGAATGCTCTTATTTTTTTCTTATTTTAAATGATTAAGTACTTGAATTTTTTTAATAAAATAAAACACGAACTTTAAACTCTTTTTTTACAATTATTGTTTTAACTCAAACTAATTTAGTTTCTTTCTCACTTAAAAATATTCCTAGTCATTTATATATAGTTTTTTTTGTTAAAATTATGAATCTAACTAATTTCTAAATAGGGTGAGTATTGGAACCGTAAGAACCGGCCTTAATCGGGACCAACATCGGAATAGTCCAAGCGGTCCGGTTTCCGGTCCTTCAAATTCCTCATTTCCGGTTCCGGTTTCAAACCGGTTCAGGCTCAATTTTTCGGGTAATTAATTGGAACCACCTTGGAATTTTAAAACAATATTTCATATATGAAAACATATGAATACTAATTTACATAATTCATAATATCTTTTAGTTCACGTTTAATATTATATATCACACTAAAATTTGAAAGATTATCTGTAATTTTATTTGACAACCACTACATAATTCAATAAAGTTATCTTTAATTTCATTACATATAATTTGAAATCTCATATCACATACATAATATAAATAATTTAAATCCATTTATTTCATCATATATATAAAAACAATTTACGATTTTATTTATTTCAATTATGAACAAT